>JBBPBX010084405.1:3703-15314 GCA_038048925.1 Garcialebias charrua
TGTCTGTCTGTCTGTCTGTCTGTCTGTCTGTCTGTCTGTCTGTCTGTCTGTCTGTCTGTCTGTCTGTCTGTCTGTCTGTCTGTCTGTCTGGATGATGGATGTGATTATCCAGGGTCTGGGCCAAGAAACAGAGCTGTTGTCTGAAACTTCTCTCTGTCCTTTTTGAGTCTGTGTCAACTTGACAACAGGCAAATTAATGAATGTAAAAAATCTGCTCAAATAGAATACATCTTTTAAAGATAAATATGATCACTTTAAGAAAACCAAACAAATTTTAATTTAATAAACATGAGATCATGAGAACACACACATACTCACTGGGAGGAGTTCGGAGAGGTCATGGAGAATGACTTCCGTACGGCTTCGAGGCGATTCTGGTCCACCATCCGGCGTCTCAGGGGGGGAAAGAGGTACGCGACCAACACCATTTATGGTGGAGGTGGCGTGCTGCTGACCTCAACTCGGGATGTTGTGAGTCGGTGGGCGGAATACTTCGAAGACCTCCTCAATCCTACTGGCACGTCTTCCACTGAGGAAGCAGAGCCTGGGGACTTTGGGTCGGGTTCTCCGATCTCTGGTGCTGAGGTCGCCGAGGTGGTTAAAAAGCTCCGCGGTGGCAAGGCTCCGGGGGTGGATGAGATTCGCCCGGAGTTCCTTAGGGCTCTGGATGTTGTAGGGTTGTGTTGGCTTACGCGACTCTGCAATATCGCGTGGACATCGGGGGCAGTTCCCTTGGATTGGCAGACTGGGGTGGTGGTTCCCCTATTTAAAAAGGGGGACCGTAGGGTGTGTTCCAACTATAGGGGGATCACACTCTTAAGCCTCCCTGGTAAGGTCTATTCAGGGGTTCTGGAGAGGAGGGTCCGTCGGATAGTCGAACCTCGGATTCAGGAGGAGCAGTGTGGTTTTCGTCCTGGTCGTGGAACACTGGACCAGCTCTACACCCTCAGCAGGGTCCTGGAGGGTGCGTGGGAGTTTGCCCAACCAGTTTACATGTGTTTTGTGGACTTGGAGAAGGCATTCGACCGCGTCCCTCGGGGGGTTCTGTGGGGGGTACTCCGGGAGTATGGGGTACCAGGCCCTTTGATAAGGGCTGTTAGGTCCCTGTACGACCGGTGTCAGAGCTTGGTCCGCATTGCCGGCAGTAAGTCAGGCTCGTTTCCGGTGAGAGTTGGACTCCGCCAAGGTTGCCCTTTGTCACCGATTCTGTTCATAACTTTTATGGACAGAATTTCTAGGCGCAGCCAAGGTGTTGAGAGGATCCGTTTTGGTGACCTTAGAATCGCTTCTCTGTTTTTTGCAGATGATGTGGTCCTACTGGCTTCATCAGTTCGTGATTTACAACTTTCACTGGAGCGGTTTGCAGCCGAGTGTGATGCGGCCGGGATGAGGATCAGTTCCTCCAAATCCGAGGCCATGGTCTTGAGCCGGAAAAGGGTAGCGTGCCCTCTCCGGGTCGGGGAGGAGGTCCTTACCCAAGTGGAGGAGTTTAAGTATCTCGGGATCTTGTTCACGAATGAGGGAAAACTGGAGCGTGAGATCGATAGGCGGATAGGTGCAGCGTCCGCAGTGAAGCGGGCGCTGTACCGGTCTGTCGTGGTGAAGAGAGAGCTGAGTCAAAAGGCAAAGCTCTCAATTTACCGATCGATCTACGTTCCCACCCTCATCTATGGTCATGAGCTTTGGGTTATGACCGAAAGAACAAGATCTCGGATACAAGCGGCTGAAATGAGTTTTCTCCGCAGGGTGGCTGGACTCTCCCTTAGAGATAGGGTGAGAAGCTCAGTCATCCGGGAGGGACTCGGAGTAGAGCCGCTGCTTCTCCACATCGAGAGGAGCCAGTTGAGGTGGCTCGGGCATCTGGTTAGGATGCCTCCTGGACGCCTCCCTGGTGAGGTGTTCCGGGCATGTCCCACCGGGAGGAGACCCAGAGGAAGACCCAGGACGCTGGAGGGACTATGTTTCTCGGCTGGCCTGGGAACGCCTTGGGATTCCCCCGGAGGAGCTGCTCCAAGTGGCTGGGGAGAGGGAAGTCTGGGCCTCCCTACTTAGGCTGCTACCCCCGCGACCCGACCCCGGATAAGCGGAAGAAGATGGATGGATGGATGGATGGAGATCACTCCATCTCTGTCTCTTTAAGTTAATGATTTGTTATATTTTAGTTTTACATAATCTGCCTGCAGTGTGAGGATTTTCTTAGCATAAAAGACTGTGATGGAGTACACAGCAGATGTCTATCAGAGTCTGCTGTAATTACATTTAAAGAATATCTTCTGTTTTATTTTTTCTTTCTCATAGGACAATGCAGCAAATAGCAGCAACTAAGATTATCGTGTTCATAGTTTTACAGCTTCCGTGCAGATATCACGTGATGAAATTGCTCCTGTAAAAAAAACAAAGTGGTCAGGCAGAAGAAGATGTCTCCTTGGTTTAATTTAGAGCTGCCTACTTTAAAATGGGACAATGCACCCCGCCCTTTTCTAAAATGACCACAAGTGATATTATTCTGGGAGTCATCATCGTGGCCTCCTATACGAGTGTGGGAGTACCAAGCATCATGATGCCTTCTCAATGAAGGTTGCTTGCTTTAATTTTGATCACAGTTTTTCTATTATTTTTACTTTTACCTCAAAAACATATTTATAGCCCAGCAATCCATCCATCCATCCATCCATCCATTGACTATCTTCACCCACTTCTTTCTTTTTGGGTCGCGGGGGTCACTGGTGTCCATATCAGCAGTCACTGTGCGAGAGGTGGACAGGTCTCTAGTCCATCACAGGGACACACATAGAGACAAATGAGACAAGCAACCATTCACCCTCTCTCTCTCTCACCTAGGGACAATTTAGACCAATCAGTCTAACATGCATGTTTTTGGTCTGTGGTGGAAACTGGAGTACCAGGAGAAAACCCACACATGCATGTAGAGAACATGCAAACTCCACCCAGGAAGGTTGGGATTTGCCTGGCGACCTGCTCACTGAGAGGCCCCAGCTCTATACTGAACCGCCATGCCGCCCTGCCTGATGGGACCATTTTAATTAACTGTTGAAATCTTGGCTCTCTACTCTGCCAGGGCCTGGCTGACCTGAAGACAGCAGCAGGAGAGTGTGATTGCATACGTTTGTGTGTGTCCACAGCACAGCCACGCATTCATTCACTCGTTCATTGGTGGGTTGGCAGGTGTGTGACAGACCATCAGTCACGACTGGATCCCTGCACAGCTGCAGGTAAAGTCATTCTCTTCCTGCTCGCCTTCTGGGAGAAGAGGAAAAAAGATGCTAGGGATGGAGGGAGATGTGTGTGTGTCATAGCAGTGGTTGTTGGAGTGACAGCTGACTGTTGCGTCTTCCTAGCAGTGATAAAAATGGTTCCTTGTTATTCTGTAAAGGGAGCTCAGCAGCCAGCACAGCGTCTGTTCATTCTGCTCTCTGTGACCCACTCCCACATTTTTCATGTATCATTAATGTTTTTAAAATGCGTAAAGCCCAGCTTCTGTTTGCCGTTTTACTCTTGCTAAACCTCCATGGCCTCTTATTTACATTGTTTTAAATCACATATCATCTGTGCTCTATCAAAGCTGCTCAGTGACTCATCATTCGTGAACGTTTTTTTCTTTGCTTTGCAGCAAACAGATGGTTTTACTATAAAAGTAAGATGAGGAAAAATGTCCATCAACTGTCCTCTGCTGTGTAGAAGTTAGGCTTATTTATTGGTTGAAGACAAGGTGAAACATATTGAAGCATGGCATTAATATGCACACAACTCATTCACAGGAGAACATTTTAAAATTTAATTTATTAAATAGAGGAATTTAAGTAGGCCTACTGACTTTGTAGACAGAAATTATTTTCGTGATGCTGCCTTTATATCTATGGGGTGCCATTTGTTAAGTTGCACAGTCAAACATTAACATTAATATTTTGGTTTATTTAGATTTTCATAAGATTTCTTTTCTTCCCAAAGTCATATTTCAACATGTTATTTATACATTATAAATGTCATAGATCCCAACTAAATATTTAATTTACAAGATAAATACTTAAGTTTACAAATTAAATACTTAACTTGCAAGTTAAATATTTAGTCAGTAAATTAAATGTTTTGGTATAAATTAAATATTTAATTTACACCTAAATATTTAGTTTGCTATCTAAATATTTAATTGCTAAATTAAACATTTAAATCCTGAACTAAATATTTAATTTGCTAGCTAAATATTTAGCTTGGACCTAAATATATATTTTACAAACTAAACATTTAATTTACAAAATAAACATTTAATTCGCTAACTAAATATTTACCTCAGACCTAAATATTTAACTTTCTAGTTAAATATTTAATTTGTTAGCTATTTATTTAACATGATAACTAAATATTTAACATGATAGTTAAATATTTAAGTCTGAGCTAAATATTTAGTTAGAAAATTAAATATTTAGTTTAAGATTTAAATGTTTAGCTTAGAAATTAAATATTCAGTAAGTAAACTAGATACTTAAGTGTAAATTAAATATTTATTTTATACCAAAATATTTAGTTTACTAACTAAATATTTTGGTATAAATTAAATATTTAATTTATACCGAAATATATAGTTTACTAACTAAATATTTAACTTGCAAGTTAAATATTTAGTTTGTAAACTACATATTTATCTTACATTAAATATTTAGTTGGAAACTATGATATTTATAAATGTATGAACAACATGGTGAAAATATGACTTTGAAAAAAATTATATATTTTTATTAAAAGCTAAATAAACCAAAATATTGATGTTTGTTTTTGACTGTGCAACTTTACAAAGGGCAACCCATATGATGCTGCATGTATACCAACACACAAAGAAGCCGTATCTTTTTGAGCTTTGAGTTCCCGTTCAGTCATGTTCTCTCGGTGCAACATATGCTATGGGAATTGCGCCCCCGCGCAATTACCTGAAGGAATACATTCACGCCTTTACGGCAAGGGCATCAGCGTTGCATCAGAGGCCCCGCCCTCTGGGTATTTAAGCCGCTGACGCCCATCCATCTTTCTCTTTTTTGCCCTTCACCTCGCTTAAACCTGAACTACCTCTCTTTGCGGGACTTCTCTGTTGCTTCATCGCTCAACCAGAGGTGAGCTTGCTCCCTACACAGAGCGTACGGAGAATTATTCCTGCGTACTACTGGGCTAGCGAAAGCTAGTCTGGCACATTTTCTCTTAACCCCGAAGTATTTTCTTCTCCTCTCTCCGCAGACTGCTTCGCTCGAAGGCACTAACTGTGCCAACAACCGCTACCCCTGCTAACTCGTAGCGGGTAAGCCAGTGGAAGCGACGCGACGGAGGAGACGTTTCAAAATAAAAGAAAAAGGATTCTGGAAGGACTCGCTCGCCTTATCTCGGACATGCCTCAGGATAAAGGAAAGCGAAAGACAAGACTTCCAAGGAAAACCAGCAGGACACCGAGCCCAATCTTGCGCGCCTGTCCTAGCGGATGCGGTTTCTCCCTCGCAGCGACGGACACCCACGAGGCCTGCCCCGTCTGCTTGGGGATGTTACACACAAAAATGGCGCTGGATGTGCCCGACTCGTGCCCACATTGCAGCCGGATGCTGGAGGCGGTGAGGAGGCACTTCGTCGCCAAGGCCATGGGCGTCCCAGCAGAGCCAGCGGATCCAGACACCACCGAGCCCCTCACTCCCACGCCGGAGCTCGAGAACATGGCTCTGCACGACAGCACACGAGTCGAATGGGGTGACAGCCCTGACGTGCTGGCTCCTATGGTGGACTTAACAGTCAAGTTCGACACTCGAGGCATGATGAACGAGGATGAGATCTCGATTTCAGCCTCAGGCGAATTCTCCGCGGAGGACGCAGACGTCGAATACGAGGAACAAGGAGAAGACCTCTCCCGAACCCCGGTACCTGTGCTCCCGGAAACTGACTTTTCCATCCCTGCTCTGTTCGACCTGTGTCACAGAGCAACGGACGCGTTGCAGATCCCATGGCCAGAGCCTCCTCCGCCTTGTCAACAGGTCACGAGGCTGGCAGGAAACTATTTTTACTCAAAGCAGCAGGCCGCCACGAGACAAAGGATGCCCGTGTTCCCGGACTTCCTCACAGAACTGACTCGCACCTGGGTTCAGCCCCGAGCTCCCATGCTGTTACCACTCTCGCAGTTTCTTGACGTGGATGGGATGGATGAGGTGGGAATAGCCAACGTGCCTCAAATTGAGGACACACTGGCATCTCACCTTGCTCCCAAGTCATCCGGGACAAAACCAACTCTTCCCAGCAAAGCTTGTCGAGCTTCAGCTTCTCTGCTCGAGAAATGCTACAGAGCTCAGGGACTCGCGACGCGTGCGATGAACGCGTCCGCGTTGATCAAAGTCAAAGTCAACTTTATTGTCAGAACTGCAATATGTACAGGACATACACAGGATTGAAATTGCGTTTCTCTCAGTCCCTCGGTGCAACAGTAACCATCTAAACACTAAACACTAAAACATTTAATAAACATAAGCATAAAATAGTAAGAGTGTAACACTGTCCCGAGTTTTTTCATAGTAGTATGAAAGTATGAAAATTTACACCAACACTGAAACACCAAACACCCCTGAAACACCAAACACCCAATGAACATAAGCATAAAATGAAATAATAAAAGTGTAATACTGTCCTGAGTTTTTTCATAGTAGTATAAAAAGTATAAAAAGTATATCTATAAAATAAACTGAAGGTTCTAGCATTGACATTTGCAAAGAGTGGCACAGCAGCATATGAGTTAATGTACACAGTATATGTATGAGGTAGTTGATGTTGGTATAGAGGCAAAGTGGCATATGCAGTAAGGCACATAAGGCACATTTGGCATCCTTAGATAAGGCTAGTCAGAGAATGCTGTATATGTATCAGCAGTAGTGTAGATATAAAAGTAGTGTAAATGTAAACAGTAGTAATAAATGTAAAACAGTAGTAATAAATGTAAACCGTATTAATAAATGTAAACAGTGAATGTAAACAGTAGTATGACTATAGGCAGTAATGTAATACAAACATTAGTGCAAATAGTGATGTAGGCTTACCTGGCTGAAAAACTGCAACAGCTCCAGGTAACGACGGAAAAGCAAGCTGCCACTGACTTACTGGATGAGGCCCGCAGGGCAACAGACTTTGTGCTCCGCATGATGGGAACAACCGCTGTTGCTCAAGGCAGAGGCATGGCGGAAGTGGTCATCATGATACGCCATCTGTGGATGACTTTAACTGACCTCCCCGAGGGACAAAAGGTGCCTTTTCTCCACCACTCGATAGAACCGACGGGATTGTTTGGGAAAGCTCTGGATCGAATTCAGACCAAGCTGGACCAGAGGGGCAAACAGGCTGAAGATCTCTGGGTGGGCATTCCCAAGAGAATCATCCCCCCCCTCCCCCAGGGAGTCTTCTGGGGACAGACCTACGCAGCCTCGATACCGTTCAGCAACACGTGCCCCACCGCAAAAGCGGCCCGACGTACGAGGACGAGCACCGGCAGAATCAACCGCCGGGCCCACCTCGGACCGAACACGCATGGACAAGGCCTCCTCGGCGAACCGGGACACCAGACAAAAGCGTGCCTAATGAACCAGGTTCAAGTCTTGGGGTTACACGATCACCCGCCCAAGCGGTACGGGGAATGATCTTTTCATGTCCAGACTTTATTTGTAGCACGGTACAAAAAGCTGGTAACTCTGTTGCATACACAAATCATGTTTTTCCTGCTGTGAGTGACATAAAGTCATATATGTCGTTACACATAAGCCCGAATAAAGCTAAAAAACAGCCCCTCTCTTTTTTATTGACTCTCAAAAAACAAAAACAAAAACAACAACAACAAACACAAATAACTTCAGCAGAACGGGTCCTTCTGGCCTACCAGCCGTCATAAAGGGAGGGGGCCGTCTCCCCCCCTCCCTCATGGCTCACGGGGTGTTAGCCTAATCAATGAGCCCCAGCAGGGTGCCTCTGCTCCGTCTGCAACGGATAGGCACAAAGGGTGTCTGCAAGCAGGCCCCTCACGGAGACAGGTGAGGGGGGTCACGTGCTCTAGTCCCCGCTCCATTGTGAACGACGGGGCGGACAATACACTAACCAAGCAAACACGTGACATGTCCGCGCCTCAGGGATGCGCCGAGAGAATCTAACGATGGGGGGGAGGGGTCACGGCAGAAGCCCACAGGCAACCACAAGCTTCACACGTTCACCAAGGCAATTGTGATCAAACTGCTGTGTGTGTAAACAAATCAGGGTTGAATCAGATTCCTCTTCTTGTTATTCGAAGGGAACTGAGCTCTCTGTCACCAAACAATTTAAAGTCTGCCAAGCACAAAGAATCATCTCCACGTTCTCACATTACAGCTGTCCCCTTATCGTTAATGGGCGACATGCAATGTCCAAGCAGTGATCCGGCAGCACGTGACCTTTCTCACTGTGCTTGTTTCAGCTCTGCTCTTAAACAATATCCCCCCAATGGGTGAAACACAGACCCTAGGCGGTTTGTCTGGTTCCAACGCTCTGTTAAGGCAGAGGACCAGTAAACTAGACCCATCCAGGAAACGGATTGGGGTCAGGAGATCTGCTTGTTTACAAAACTCACAGCTTCTCAGTCCCATGACCCTAAACAAGGAGAGAAAAAACAGACATTCTGTCCACTTCTGTCTAATAAGGATGACAGGTTGCATCTGCCCTTGATCACTCTCGATCAGAGCAGTGTGGCAACACATCGGCAAAAAGGCCTTCTCCCTAACTTGGTTGAACCCCAGGGGATCACGGCATCCAGGGCCCTTGGAAGGGAACTGGATACATCAACTGCTCTTCTTCAGGGACAAACTATGTCACCAGAAGGAGCAGTCTTGCCGCTTAGGCTGGGAGCTGTTAAAATTTCAGCTTGGTGGCAGAAAAGAACAAGCTGATGGCATCAGGCCTGCCGGAAAATGTGGTAAAAACCATTCAAAATTCCCGTGCTATGTTAACACAGTCTCTCTATGCACAGAAATGGCGTATTTGTGAAGCTTGGGGCACAGAAAGAAATATTATTTCTTACTCATGCGATCTGGCTCAGCTCCTGACTTTCATTCTGGACTTACTGGAAAAAGGTTGTTCTTTCTCAACGATTAAAGTTTTCCTATCAGCAATTTCAGCCTGTCACGAAAGCTGGGGACACAGGACACCTGGCGCGTATCCAATCATAATAAGATTTATGAAGGGCGTGCTAAGAATGAAACCACCCAGCAGGATCCTGACCCCTGGTTGGGATCTTAGCCTGGTCTTGGGGACTCTCTGTGATCCTCCATTCGAGCCACTGAACAAGATTTTTTTTCATTTATAGATGGCCTCCCTTCTCACCTTACAGCCATCCTCTCACACCGATATGATTTTTTTTAAATAGAGAGAAAGAAAAGATAGAAAGTAAGACAACAAAACAACAATTATCCACAAAAAGAGCACAAGGCAAACACACCCAACCTCCGTCCGCAATCCTGCAAAGCACATGACAGAACACAGCAACGAAACATACATGCATAAAGACTAATAATATTCATGACCTTGCAGTAGATTTCTATAAATAAACATACCCATACCTACAAATATATATACAGTATACATACATATGCATTCATATCACATATCCATCTATATATCTGCATATGGTATCTACATATACATCCCTAAATCCATTTGTGTATGGTTGTGAGCATGCATAAGTGAATAAGGTTCCTCCAATAGAACATTTAGTAGCGACTGCGGAGCATCAGAGATCCGCCCCCCCCAAAGCCCGAGGCAGATGAAGGGGCGATCAAAGCCCAAGACCCCAAGAAGGACCCGAGCCAAGAGTCCCCAGGGCCACCCGGACAGGACGAGCCTCTCGCCCACTCCCCAGATCCGACCAAGGGGGAGAACCGGACGAGCTCCACAAGTGACCACACACAATGACCCCCGGGAGGCCAACAGCGACAAGCCCACAGGCCCCCGCCGGAGCCCGCTGCAAGAGCCCGTTGCACTGACGTAGCCTCAGGCCCGGTCACTGAGGCCCAGGCACCGGGGACGCCCACCCCTCAGGCCCAGACCCGATAGGACCAGAGGACCCGAGCTCCACCAGACAGCCACTAGGCCGAGCCGACACACGCCCAAGTGCCCAACCCCCAAAAGCGATAGCAAGGGCCCCAGCCCGCCCGCAGGCAAAAGGACACCCACCCGGGGGCCACGTGGTAGGAGCGTGACATTAAGCGAGATTAAGATAGATTTATTGTCTTATAAAACCGCTCTACTCTTGGCCCTTTGCTCGATGAAACGCGTGGGTGACCTCCATGCATTGTTTGTACATCCAATGTGTACCAGATTCGCCCCTGACGGGTTAAAGGTCACCCTAAGGCCTAATCCCGCATACATCCCCAAGGTCTTGACTTTAAACCATAGGAGTCTGGACTTTGATCTCTCCTCCTTCCCACTTGCTCCTGTCCTCACTCAGGAACAGGAAAGGCTGCAGGCTCTCTGCCCCGTGAGAGCTTTACGCACTTACATGCAGAGAACAGCCAAATGGAGAAAAACAAATAAACTGTTCGTGTGCTTTGCAGCACCTGCTACCGGAAAGGCCCTATCAAAACAACACCTCTCACATTGGGTGACTGAGGCCATTAAAAGGGCGTACAGTAGCAAAGGTCAACAGGTGCCCTCTCGAGTGCACGCTCACTCTACTCGGGGCTTGGCCACTTCATGGTAACTGTTCAAGGGTGTACCAGTTGCAGACATTTGTGCTGCGGCAAACTGGAGCTCAATAAACACTTTTGCCAAGCATTACAGTTTGGATGTTACTGCGTGTGATGTCACTCAGGCTGTCCTTTCTAACACACAGTAGAAAGTAGCCTTCAGATGCCTGCTGGTCAAGAGCAGACGTTCACACTAGCATGCATTTTACTGAGCATTTCAAGGACGTGAATGAATTACGTTCCCATAGCATATCTTGCACCGAGAGTACATGACTGAAAGGGAACTGAAAGTTATGCACCATAACTCATGTTCCCTGAAGGAAGGGAACGAGGTGCAACATATCTGGCCCTTTCAATGCTGAAAGCTTGGTGAAGTGCATTTTGGAGAAAGATGGATGGGCGTCAGCGGCTTAAATACCCAGAGGGCGGGGCCTCTGACGCAACGCTGACGCCCTTGCCATAAAGACGTGAGGTAATCGCTTGCGGGCGCAATTCCCATAGCATATGTTGCACCTCGTTCCCTTCCTTCAGGGAACATGAGTTATGGTGCATAACTTTCAGTTATTGTGAGCTTGGCTGCATTATTATTATAGAAGTTTTTACTGAGCATCAGTGCAGATGAGAACATGTCTTAGTTCCTCCTGTGCTTTATTAAACCTCCTGTGACTGGAGGTTTAATAAAGCATTAGCATAAAAACTGGATACACTGTAAAACAGCTCTAATTTGGATCAGTATCCCGAGAATTGATGTGGAATAAAGATACTCGTGAGTAAAACAACTAAAGTTTTCAGTTTTAAGCTGAACTGCTAAGAACATGGCTGCCACTTTCTCTCACTGATACACACAAAATGTTAAGAATAACTAATTTTCCCAGAAC
>JBBPBX010084406.1:0-15314 GCA_038048925.1 Garcialebias charrua
GGCTGCAACATGGCTTAGTCTCCAAGGACAACTCTGAGTATGTGAGCTCAGCTGAACTGATAAGAGTATAAATACAAGCTTCACACACTGCTCCTGGCAGATTCTCATGACTGGGCTTCATGTGTGTACTTCCTCTATATCTGTGTAACCTGTCCAGAAAATCTTATCTTGCAAGCAAATACCGTTTAAAAAATCTTCTCCTGCTGTCGAGTATGGTTCCTTTTGAGTAAGATGAAGTGAGAATGTTTTTTTTCTCCAACAATACTTATTGTGAGACCCCACTCGCATTCAGCAAAGCCGCCCTGGTTTACAGCTGGGTATTTTCCCATGGGTCCAACACTCCCCGGGGAACCAGAGAGCACAGAAGAGCACAAGAATCCTTTTTTTTTTTAGTTTTAGTGAAAAAAATGAATGCAACGATGGTTAAGAAAGTGCAAATATCCTTCCAGTATAAATTTATAAATCCCATCCTAAAAGCAATTACCGTATTTCCGGTCTATAAGTCACACCATTTTGCTTAATTTGCATGCCCTGCGACTAATAGAGAGGTGAGACTTGTTTATGGATTTTTTCCCCATATTTTTAGAGCAATTTTTGGCTCAGATATGACCATTTTTCATTTTGGCAAAAAATGGTGCTGTACCACTTTCAGCCGCTAGGGTACATCGACCGTTCCCACCTCATGTATCCGACGGCAGCCTCCTCTGATCGGACTGACTCTGTCGCAGCCCGGCCTCCTGCTCTGGAGCTCTGACACTTTCAGAGAGTCCACCGACCGTTTCCAGCTCATGTGTCTGAAGGCAGCCTCCTCTGGTCGGACACACTCTGTCGCTGCCCGGCCTCCTGCTCTGGAGGAATGAACTACTGTTAGCAACCTTGTTAGCAAAAACTGTCACTATTTATCTAAATAACTCATGAACTACAGGACAGATTTTCTTTAAACTTACAGAAAGTAATTACTTGGTGGTCATTTACAAACTGTTAGCTGTTGGAATTGTTATGGTGTAGTTACACCGAGCAGCTTTTCAGCAGCAGGAGCGTCCAGTTTACATGTAAAGTCAATGGTGGACGCGCTTCCAGCAGATTCTTGGCATCTGGCGTCAGGTCGCGTGCGTGTTGAGCGTGCTGGGAAGCGTTTTTCCGTGCACGTGAACCGGCTTCAGCCTCCAAACCGCGCATTCAACATGCTGAAGATTTCGCGGTTCAAACTTTCAAACGCCGCTCAACTCTACCTGATTGGTTGGTGTGTCAACCAATCAGGGAGAGTCGGGGGAGAAGAGAGGGGGCAGGGGGAGAGTCCCTATGTGACGCGGAAACGAGGGTGCGCGCGCACTATGTGACGTATTGTTTGTCGGACACAGAAAAGACCCGCGAGGTCGTGGACTATGGAAGAGGAACTCATTGTAGCTGTGTGTTCGCGACAAGTCCTTCACGACCAGTCAAGTCTGCTCCAGAGACGGAAATAAAAAGCTCCTCGCCTGGCGGAGTGAGCAGGACTCTGTGCGCAGGGCTCTGTATACCGGTAAGCTCCTCCCACACACCCAGCAGCTGTTTCGCGTTCTGGCGTTCAGGTTTGAACACGCTGCATTCACAAGTGCGTCCACTTGCGTGCGTGAGGAGCTTTTTGGAGGTTGAAAAGCTGTTCGGTGTAACCACACCATTAGAGATAAAATTCAATGTTTTAGCTTCGTAAATGGGCAACGGCTAGCTTTGTTTTTTTCCGGTTACATTTTAGCAAATAGCTCATAAACCACTCTGCAGATTTTCTTTAAACTTACAGAAATTAATTACTTGGTGGTCATTTACAAACTGTTAGCTGTTGGAATTGTTTGAGATAAAATACAATCTTTTAGGAGCGTAAATGTGTCGCGGCTAGCTTCGTTGTTTTTCCGGCTACTATTTATCTAAATAACTCATAAACCACACAGCAGATTTTCTTTAAACTTACAGAAAGTAATTACTTGGTGGTCATTTACAAACTGTTAGCTGTTGGAGTTGTTTGAGCTAAAATTTGATTTATTTATAATTTATTTTTGCAGCGCGCGCGACCGTTTGGAAGACGTCAAAGCGAAACAATTTAAATCCAGCAGATTTGACCATTACGTGAATTTATTAAGGAACGGTTAAGCTAAGACACATCTTTGCTATAATTTTCAGCAGACAAATAATTGTTTTTACCGTGTTAATCTTGTTAAAAATCCTTCCGTGCATGCTTCTGTGTCCGCCATTTTCAGCAGGGCAAATGATGTGCTGACACGTCGCTTAGCGGTAACACATAATAGATGCGACTTAAATAAAGGTGCGACATGTTTATGGATTTTTCCAATTTATTGCCAATAATTGGACAAAGCGACTTATAGAAAGGTGCGAGTTATCAGGCGGAAAATACGGTAATTCCTGATGCAGTAAGATATTGTTTGTGAAGTTTTATGCATTGCCTGTGCTTTAATTGTTTAAAACTTGAAGCACATTGTTTAAAAAAAAGTCATATTTTGATCATGCATTGGCGGTGACTCACACCAGTTGAATTTGATGGACATGCTTGTGCCACCATATCATTGGTTTGTTTCATTTTATAAATCCAATAGAAATCAAGGAGATAGCGGGGGGTAAGAAATGTGCAAAACATGAGCAAAAACCAGGAGCTACCCATTCAAGGCCTTTGTGTTTTATGGGAGTCTTTGGTACATGAAGTCAACATTTCAGGCTTTTTGTAAAAAAAATCTATAATGCTTAAAAAAACAAAAACATTATCAAAGTCAAAAGTCAAAGTCAACTTTATTGTCAGAACTGCAATATGTACAGGACATACACAGGATGGAAATTGTGTTTCTCTCAGTCCCTCGGTGCAACAGTAACCATTTAAACACTAAAACACTAAAACATTTAATAAACATAAGCATAAAATAGTAAAAGTGTAACACTGTCCTGAGTTTTTGCATAGTAGTATAAAAGTATGAAAATTTACACCAACACTAAAACACTAAACATTTAATGAACATAAGCATAAAATGAAATAATAAAAGTGTAATACTGTCCTGAGTTTTTGCATAGTAGTATAAAAAGTATATCTATAAAATAAACTGAAGGTTCTAGCATTGACATTTGCAAAGAGTGGCAAAGCAGCATATGAGTTAATGTACACAGTATATGTATGAGGTAGTTGATGTTGGTATAGAGGCAAAGTGGCATATGCAGTAAGGCACATAAGGCACATTGGGCATCCTTAAATAAGGCTAGTCAGAGAATACTGTATATGTATCAGCAGTAGTGTAGATATAAAAGTAGTGTAAATGTAAACAGTAGTAATAAATGTAAACAGTAGTAATAAATGTAAACAGTATTAATAAATGTAAACAGTGAATGTAAACAGTAGTATGACTATAGGCAGTAATGTAATACAAACATTAGTGCAAATATGAGAAGTAGTGCAAACTGAATGAGCACATGACCGAGAGTTTAGTGAATAACCCGTTTGATGACACAGAGTCCAGTGTTAAAATCTTTGTGTTGTGTGGTAATGTGTGAGAAAGTTTTTTGTGTTAAGGCAGTTCAAATGGGAGGGGAGGCAGAGCAGGCAGAGTGTTTAGCATCCTGACTGCCTGATGAACAGAGCTGTCTCTCAGTCTGCTGGTTCGAGCCTGGAGACTTCTCAGTCTCCTCCCTGATGGCAACAGGCTGAAGCAGCTGTGTAGTGGGTGTGTGGGATCACCTGCCATGCAGAGGGCTTTCCGAGTGAGGCGGTTGCTGTGTAAGTCCTGCAGTGAGGGGAAGGAGGTGCCGACAATCTTCTCAGCTGCTCTCACGATGCGCTGGAGGCTCTTGCGGCAGGATGCAGTACATGCACCAAACCACACAGTGATGCAGCTGGTCAGGACACTTTCTATGGCACCTCTGTAGAAGGTGCACATGATGGGGGTTGAAGCTCCAGCCCTTTTCAGCTTGCGGAGAAAGTAGAGACGCTGGTGAGCCTTCTTGGCCAGTGATGCAGTGTTCCTGCTCCAGGACAGGTCCTCTGAGACGTGCACTCCCAGGAACTTGGTGCTGTCTACTCTCTCCACTGCGGTGCTGTTGATGGTCAGAGGGGCATGTTGGGCATCCCTCTTCCTGAAGTCCACAACAATCTCCTTTGTCTTCTCCACGTTGAGAGTGAGATTGTTGTGTCCGCACCACAAGGCCAGGCGGCTCACCTCGTTCCTGTAGTCCGTCTCATCGTTGTTGCTGATGAGACCTACCACTGTTGTGTCGTCCGCAAACTTGATGAAGTGGTTGGAGCTGTATGATGGTGTGCAGTCGTGTGTTAGCAGGGTGAATAGAAGGGGGCTCAGCACACATCCTTGTGGGGCCCCTGTGTTCAATGTGATGGTGCTAGATGTGTTACTCCCGACCCGTACTGTCTGTGGTCTCCCGGTCAGGAAGTCTAGCAGCCAGTTACACATTGAGGTGTTCAGCCCCAGACTGTCCAGTTTAAGGATGAGCTGTTGGGGGATGATGGTGTTGAATGCCGAGCTGAAGTCGATGAACAGCATTCTAACATAAGAGTCCTTCGTGTCCAGATGTGTGAGAGCTGTGTGGAGGGCAGAGGAGATGGCATCGTCGGTTGAGCGATTAGGTCGGTATGCAAATTGGAAGGGATCCAGGGAGGCAGGGAGGACAGATGTGATGCTTTTCATGACTAGCCGTTCAAAGCACTTCATCAGGATGGGGGTGAGTGCTACTGGGCGATAGTCATTGAGGCATGCGGGCGTTGCCTTCTTTGGGACAGGGATGATGGTGGTGGCTTTGAAACAGGTGGGGACGATGGCCTGGCTCAGTGAGATGTTAAAGATGTCCGTGAAGACCGCTGCGAGTTCCCCTGCACAGTCCTTCAGCACACGACCAGGTATGTTGTCAGGACCAGAGGCCTTCCGGGCGTTAATCTTGATGAATGATCGCCTTACGCTGTCTGAGGACAGCGCCAGCACCTGGCCATCAGGAGAGGGGGGAGTTTATGTGCAGGTGTGCTGTTACTTGCCTCAAACCGAGCAAAGAACTCATTCAGTTCATTCAGCGTAGAGGTTGAGCTGTCACAGGTCTGGGGGGATGGTTTGTAGTTTGTGATGGTCTGTATTCCCTGCCACAGACTGCGTGTATCCTTGCTGTCCTTGAAACGGTGAGCTATTTTCCTGGAATACTGCTTCTTGGCCTTTCTGATGCCCCGGGCCAGGTTCTTTCTGGCTGCCCTCAGGCCCACCTGATCTCCCGCTTTGAAGGCAGCATTCCTGGCTTTCAGGAGTCTGTAAACCTCTGCTGTCAGCCATGGCTTCTGATTAGCCCGAACAGTGATGGTCTTGAGGTTGGTTACATCATCAATGCACTTGGTGATGTATGAACATACAGTGTCTGAGTACTCCTGGAGACATGTGTTGTTGTTTGTGGTAGCAGCTTCTTTGAACATACTCCAATCTGTGGTGTCAAAACAGTCCTGGAGTGCCTCTGAAGACCCCTCTGGCCACACTCGTATCTGCTTGCGGACTGGTTTTGTGACTTTCACCAGTGGCCTGTATGCTGGCTTTAGCATAACACAGATATGGTCAGAAGCACCAATGTGGGGGAGGGGGAGGGCTCTGTAGGCATTTTTCATGGTGGTGTAAACTTGGTCCAGTGTGTTGTTTCCTCTTGTTGCAAAGTTTATGTTTCTGTATGTTTTTGGAAATACACTCTTTAAATCTGCTTGGTTGAAATCACCAGCCGTGATGAAGAAAGCATCAGGGTGTACTGTTTGCTGCTCACTGATGTGCAGGTATAGTTTCTTTAGTGCCTCACCTCTAACTTTGCTGTTGGAGCTTGGATGAATATATACAGCAACAATCATAACAGCTGTAAATTCCCTCGGTAATTAGAACGGTCTGCATTTAATAGTCATGAACTCCACTAAAGGTGAGCAGTGTTTGTGGACCACCGCAGCATCCAGACACCATGCGTTGTTGATGTAAACACAGAGCCCCCCTCCGCGTGTCTTACCTCCCTCGAGGGTTCGGTCCGCTCTGTAGCATGTTAGCCTCTCGAGCTGGATAGCATGGTCCGGAACGTTGTTGTTAAGCCACGTTTCCGTGAATACAAACACACAACAGTCTCTCACAGTCTTTTGTGTCGTTCGTAGCAGGCGTATATAATCCAATTTGTTGTCCAAGGAGCGTACGTTAGCCAAAACCATGGATGGAATAGCCGGCTTGTGTGGGCTAGCTGCTAGCCTAGCTCTGATACCTCCGCGCTTACCCCGCTTCTGCTTCCTGTCACGCCGCTTGTGGCGCTTCCACTGCGGGCGCGATGAAGGGAGGCTCGGTGCTGGCTTCCAGAGCAGGCCGCAGGCACGTAGATTCTCCTCGAGCTCGCTGTTTATCTCCAAATGAGCGGTTTTTCCGACATCAAGCAGGAACTCACGGCTATACTTGCGTTCTCGAACACGTAGACATGACGAAGACGTGCCGGCACATTGCGGCATGCAGGACAAGACAGACGAAAGCACTGTGTTGTTGGGAGAGAGAGAAGCCGCCGCGTTTGTACGCGCCGCCATCTTGATACATCCTTTAGTTTCTTATGAGACACTAATGAATGTGCTTATTTCAAGAGTTTCCCCCACAAAAATGGGGGGGGGGGGGATTTCCATCATTCATTTAACCTTTATTTAGGCAGGTTAAGCCCATTGAGCCTCGAGGACTCATTTACAAGAGAGACCTGGCTACAAACAAAGAATGAATGAAGAAAGAATCAACATTCTTATTGTACCAAACTGCATCAGCTGTGATTTATATGTTTTTCCAATAGTACCCAGATCCAATATAAACACACAAACATTGTCTGCAACATATTGTGTGTATTTTAACACATACACAAACAATAAAAAAAAAAATCCCAGCCCTTCATCAGATGGATAAATCTCTCTCTCTTGCAGTCTGGTAGTTTCTGGCAGCACATGTTGCTGTCACTACCAAACTGAAAACTGAAAATTCATTAATTCCAAACACCTAAAGCCATTTTCTCCTCTTTTCTGTATCGTGATAAATGAATCATTGTGAATTTTGAAGATATCTGCTCACTGAAGACCAGCTCCACATCTTGCATAAATTACCCCCCAAGGGTCAACCGGATATTGAGGCAAATGTTTGACTGCTTCTCCTCTCCACTACTTACTGTTCATCAGCTTGGAACGGTGCCAATGTCGTTTTTAATATAACAGCCCAATTCTCAGTCCCTCTGAACCTCTCGCAGTGTATCTGCCTTTTTATAGCATCTCCTGTGTTTCTTGTCTTCATTCTCTCTCATAATGCTGCTTCTTTGATTTCTCTTTGCTTTAATCCTGACGTCGATCCGTCTCTTCGTCCCCTATCCAGTTTTCCATCTATCCCGCTCTGTTTTATACCCTTGTTGCTGCTCAGCCCTTCCCTCCCATTCGTTTTCTCTCCGCCTCAGGCTTTTTATCCCTCTATCTCCCAGCTGAAATCCTGATTTAAAGATTGTTTTAACCCTCTTTCCATCTCAGGAGGGAGCGGGCAGGAATTTTACGGGAGCCTGAAGAGTTTGGTTGCTGCCTGTCTGTGATTTAAAGCTCTGTATAGTATTTAAGCTCATCCATCCATTATTCACAGTCCTCTACAATCTACAGATAACAGACTCTGTGAATATTCAGCTTAATAACCAGCTCACAGGACCATCAAGGTCTCGTTTTGAGTCATCACGGCAATCTTCAATTATTGAGAAGGGATTCTGAAAAGATTGCCATGCTTGATTATTGATAAAATCACACAGGAGGCACACGCCTGCCATGTGCTCTGCAGTCTGAGCATCCGGCCTGATGAGGTACAGAATGTGCCTGAGTAATGTGTTCACTCCTGAGAAGTTTGTCAGGGTACATACCAGGTAAATGAGAAATTACCATCACACTAACAGCACGTATGTCTCCTAGAAGTCTCACTAGCCCACATTTTCCAGGCAATTAGGTGATTGAGAGAGCAGATCTGTTTTGTAATTACACATGATTTGCAGAAATGGAGACTTGTGAAACAAACTCTGTCTTCTCAGCTCTTCGGGGGTGCATTTTAGTAGCTTTGTTCTGAAAAAGATTGAAGGAATCTCTTCAGCGAAACCCCATTTTCACTTTTCTGCACATTCTTTTAACTGAAGGATTGCAAACCTAAATTGAAGTTATTATTAAACTGAAACACTGTTTCACCAAAAGCAGAGATGGTTAATTATTCCCACAATCTTTTTGTTTTTGTTCCCTGTTGTGGAGCCAAGAGGCAAAATTGGAAATGCCTTCTCGTTTGTCCGTCAATCCCTCCTTCCATGTTGTGAGCATGATTACAGGTCTCTCTTGTAAATGAGTCCCCAAAGCTCAATGGGATTAACTTGTATAAATAAAGGTTGAATGAATGATAACTTGAAAAAAAAAATCTGAAGTACTGACTTCTGTTTGGATGCAGGGCTACAGCTAGGTGTTTGAAAGGTCACAATAAAAAAAATTGCGTGGTCATATCGAAACCCAAGATGGCTGTGATTGTTTAAAGATGTAAACCAGCCACCACTATAATTTGAGGAATCTAAGATATTTTTTTTTTCTATTGCTAAAATTATAGTTTGCTCAAATGATTAAGGGCCAGGCAGAGCTGTGCGTTTTGACGAGCGCCGCGCCACGCCGTATGAGCGCCGCAGCACAAGCCTTTGAACGCGGGCGTGAACGCGCCAAGCTCAAATTTTACGACCACTCACGCGCGCGCGTTGTCTCACCATAAACTGCCCGGTGGCGGACTGTTTTGTATGAGACACAAATGTATTAAATATCCCTTCTTCATCGCTGAACTTGGCTTTTCTTTTGTTTTTTTGCCAAAAGTCAAGTGATCGCTTGAAGCGGTCACCATTCACTTCCTCCTCCGATGAGGAGGAATGAATGAACTTGTCACGAGTGAACTAAAGTCATGTCCAACGTGGATGCGCAGGTTCTAAACATTTCCTGTTGTGCTGGTCTGCTGTGTGGGCTGAAGGACCAGCGCTCCCTGTTTTAATTCTAATTTTTAGGACTTTTTATTAACATATAAACACAGAACAAAGCTGCGCAGCCCTCTGCCTTTCCCGACCTGTCAATCAAATCAGTAGGCGTGTCAGCAAATGACCAATCAGCGACCTCAATTTGTCCCGTAGCTAAACGCTCCGCCCTGCTTCTGCTCAAATGACATCAAGTATTTGGAGCGAAAACGTTGCTGCTTCACGCTGAGCTCTGCTGTGAACTGCACACGCGCGTGGCGCGGCGCTCGAACAGACGCACAGCTCTTCTTTGCCCTTTAGGGTGCCACAAAATTAATATATATGTACTCCAGAAACAATCTTATTACCATCAAACTGGTTGGTCCACGATGTGAGTGTGCTCCTTATAAGACTGAGTTTGTTGTGGCTCATCGTACTGATGAAGTCCTTTGGATGAAGGACAAAATGTTTCAACACAAAGAAACCGTCCATAGGTCCTGACTTAACTTTGTTGGAACTACTTCTGTTCTTCTCCTGAGTGTAACTTCTACCCACTTGAATATTTTTCACCAAAAACATTAAGGTATACGTTCATTCTCTTTTCAATTCCAGTCCAGAAAAACACTCATCTCCAAAACTATAAACATTCACTATTCAAATCCTTCGGTGATGGGAAACATTGGTGTACTGCTTGTGACTTTTAGGCAGAACTAAATGTTGTTACCAAAAATAAAAAGAGCTATGAAACATCATAATGTGAAAAGCATACTTTATTTTGTGGTGTCTTGTCAATATTGCTGTGGAGTTGTGCCTGCCGCTGCACCTTCTCTGCTCATTGGTCTTTCCTAATAAAGCTACGATGCCAGATCGATTATCGGTCCTTTACTGGTTTGGCTCTAAGCTTCTCTGGAAGAAACTGCAATGTCACATGAAAACTCCAAACCTTCTTTCTGCCTTTTACTGACTCCTCCAGATGAGCAGTAATCAGGCCGAGACGAGAAAACACTAATATTTACCATGACAGCAGTTGTTTTATTAATGAATACACACATTATGAGAGGAACAGACTGTTTTGTCACAGTTCAATCACCTTGAGATGCTTCGATGTCTTGCAGCCACCTCTGGGGAGGGAGAACTCTGATTGTGTATCACTGATATAGAAAATCCATTACTGTTTTACACCTCTGACCTTCACATCCTCTCTTTCCTCTCCCTGTATTGCAGCAATGCAGTGTGGGAACCCAGGCACCCCTGCTCATGGACACATTTCCCGTGTGGATGGCACAACATTCTCCCACTCCATTGTGTATTCGTGTACGGAAGGATATTTCCTCACGGGCTCGCCGACACGTCAGTGTCTAGCAAATGGGACCTGGTCTGGCTCCGCTCCAAATTGCACAAGTGAGTTTCATCTGCACATGAGGGCGAGGAGAAGAGGCCCCTCAGAGTCACAGTGTTTACTTTGTACAGTGAAGAAAAGTCTAATTACATGTGTGGTGTCAGTTTATTTTTAGCATGCTGAACAATGAAACGAAACCTTTTTTAAATGCTGTTGCTCCAATTTCTTACAAAATTAAGCATTCGGAGTGATCAGTTGTGACAAAAAAAAAGTTAAAAATATAAATCTTTGAAATCCTTCCTCATGCAACATGTCTATACACTGGCAGCCTTTATTGTCTTGATCTCAGCAAAATGAGTCTGTCAGTAATTAAAAACCATGCCAGTCTATATTTAATTTGCACCCAACGACTATCAAAGAAAATTACACATTGTTCCTCTCTGAAAATCACCACATCCGTTTCTTCCCCCATTCCTTTAGCCTATTATTGTATTACAGGAAAAGATAAATGGTATGGGCATAATTTTCAATTTTGGAGTAAAATGGGTCTCTGGAGAGTTTTTCACAGGAAAGCATGGAAAGGAGAAAAAGATTGAAAACTGGACTGAATAGTAATGATCCAATGTGCAGAAATCCAGAGCAGCTTTAAAGTCTGCTCATACTTTCTGCTCTTACTTCCCATTAAAGTTTACTGGTCATCTCAGAGACATCAACACTGGGATGGCTCATTGTGCCGTCATTAAGGAGGCAATCATTTTCACGGTTCATGGGAAATCGATCATGTAGGGTAGCAGATCAAAGTCACAAAACAATTTCAAGGAGAAAGACAAAACTTCTTTCTTTTTTGTTCTCTCAAACTCTTGCTGTTTGATGAATGAAGTTTATGAAGCATGTTAAGGAATTAGCAAATTAGCTGAAGTGCATGAGAAGAGAGACTTGCTCAGTAAACTGAAGTAAAACCATGAAGCACTTAATGTGATAAATGGTAAATATAGATTTTTTTTTTTGCAAGACTATTTGTCTTATAACGGCCTGTAGTAAAGATGATTTATGCCCACAATTTCTCATATTCATCAGTCTATTGGGAGAGACTGATATGAAAGTTACAACCACTGGAAAACCTAAGATTGTATTGAAATCATTAGATTTGCAACTTGCTGGTTTTACATTTAATCCTGATTGGTATTATGCATAATATGTTTCAGTTTAGGAACTCTAAATAATTTTAACATGGTCAAAGCAGAAATATAACAAATCATGCATTGTGATGGAGCTCATAGAGCTTTGAAACATCAAAGCAATTTGGTTAAAAAAAAGTTAAAAAGTACATAAATGGTTTGTTTTTCTAACCTAAAAGTACAGGATAAACATTTTAAAATTATAAAAAGTAATGTATTGTTGTAGATAAACCTTTGAACAGCCTCAGTTTGAATAAACTGTTTAATTCTGACTAAACTGATGAGCTAGCTGCTAATCTGTGCAGCAACTCTAATCTCTAAAGTATCTGTATGAACGGTAATTTTTGAAACTTTTTGCCGTTGTACTCACGTTCATGCTCAATAATCCAGGTATAAAATCCAACAAAGTTCACTCAGGTCATCTGGACAGTTTCTTCTTTTGTTGTTGTTGTTGTTGTTGTTGTTGAGACATTTCATCCTTCATCCAAAGGACTTTATCAGTCTTAGGAGACACAACAAACGTGGTCCCACAAACCGCACACTCACATAGTGGACCAACCAGTTTAATGGCGATAAGATGGTTTCTGGGGCCCGCCCTTTCCCCTGTCGCCTCCTCTGAGGCAGCCATAGTCAAAGTGGTTCAAAACATCAAAGCTCATCCTTAATAAGCCATAGAAAAAACTAAATGGCTCAACAAATAAAGAAAATAAACCATCCAGATGACCTGACTTAACATTGTTGGATTTTCTTACCTGGATTATTGAGCATGAACTTTGATGTTTTGAACCAATATGGCCACGGCTGCCTCAGAGGAGTCGACAGGGGAGAGGGCGGGCCCCAGAAACCATCTTATCACCATCAAACTGATTTTCCACTATGTGGGTATGCTGTGGGACTCAGTTTGTTGTGGCTCTTCAGACTGATGAAGTCCTTTGGATGAAGAACAAAGCTTCGCAACAAAGAAAGAAACCGTCCAGATGGCCTGCCTGAAATTTGTTGGGTTCATGCCATTGTCAATTTCCTTTGAACCTGTTATCGCCAAACAAAATGCCAAAAGCGCCTGAAGAAATGTACCCAAATTATGTTGTTCTTGAACCCTTTGAAGTAGTAAATTTCAAAGCTTGGTCTCTCTGTAAGGGTAACACTGATTTATTTTTTTTTTTTTGTCATTAATATAGTACAGTAACTAGTATGTAGTTATTGAAGTTGAAACACAAAAATCTTTTTTTTTTTCATCTGAAATTTTTAAAATGTGTATTTATGTTGCTTCACATGCAGGGATGGACTGGGAAATTGTGAGTCTGCAGCATCAAGTCCTACAAAACCTTACAAAAATAAATTAACACAAAAAAAACATTATTTTGGACATAGTTTTATGAGAGTATGTCCATGCATATTTCAAAGTGTCCAAATGAGGCACACAGCAATAAGCATGTAAATACACAAGTCACAAGCCCTTGCACCACACGCAACTGAAAACACAACAAAAGAGCATTATTTTTGTGCTCCTTCCAAAACTATTTACATCTAAATAATATATAAACAAAGAGCAGCAATTTATAGTAGAATATGTTCTACTATTAGACCCATCATAATTCATCCTGTCCAAGGCGCTCCCAGAGTCGCTTCACTGCTCGCCTTTTTAATCACTCTTCCTCCTCTTACCCCACTCAGCCTCCTCGTAAGAGCTGTATTTTCTCTTTACAGTACGTTTTGCCAACTTTTAGTTGAAAGTGAACCTCAAAACATTTAGTTTTTATGAATAAAAAGGGACATAGGGTACTTCCATTTTAGATTTTGCTCGTGAACATTGCATTTCCACATCCCAGGAATTTGATTGGCTATACATCTGTTGCATCAGAACAGGCGTCAGAGCTGACTGGTCACTTCTGTATACAAGAGTGTTGTGGTCCCCAGTCAGAACACACGACGCTCCGTCAACATTAATGGCTCTGGAGAAACCATAGATTGACCCAGTTGAACAGATGAGGTGTCAATCAAAAGAGGAGTCTACGCTGCCATTTTGATGCCTGGTATGTAAATTACAGGCATGTGGCAAAGCATAACAGCTGTTTAAAGCAGAAAGATGTCACAACAGCCTGCGGGTGGGCCATTTCCGTGGTTAATGGCAAGTACAAATAGCAGCAGCAGCTAGCTGTAGCACTCCTGGTACCAGGAATATCCTAATGTCTTATTCAGAATAACCAAGTAATGCATAACATAAAATAATAATTGATCCCGCAGGAAATTGTTGAAAATTACACTGATTCAAAAGTCTAAACATTAAAATCTCCATCAACTGCTATGAAATTATGAAAACTGTCATTTTAGGTAGAAAAATAGCTTTGGCTAGCTGTTCATTAATATTCTGATGCATGCTCAATAATGCAGGTAGATGAATGTTGAGTCAGGTCCTCTGGATGGATTTGTCTTCTTCTGAAAGAATCTGTCCAAAGGACCTGACTCAACCTTGTTATGCTCATTAATATTTATGGTCCAAGCAGACTTAATTTTGAAAATTATGATTAATTAAATGTTTATTAAATGGTACTCTCATAAAACGCAGCAACTTTTTTCTTATTATTTTATTGGAGTTGTTTTTTGTTATCCACATTGGTCTTGGCCTCACTTAGGCTAGATGTTAGCTTGTCAGTCTTGTCAGAATTAAACTATGTTTTCAAGCTAATGCTGCTCCAAGAGCCATCCACAACAGGAAAACAATTATTTGTTTATAACCTTCCTACAGAATCCCATTCTAAAATATTTGTCCTATTAATGATCTATTAATTAACCTTATTCCCTGATGATCCATTTTCTTTCAATTCTCTGAAAGGAAAATGCTTGACTGGTAAAACTAGCTAAAGTTGCCTTTCTACATTGTGCTGACACCAATTACTGTATTCCCATTAAAAAAAAAAATTTTTAAGCATTTGTAACCACTTAGATTTACTCAAAAAAGGCGTTCAATACAGAATCAACTGGACTTTATTTGTTGCAGAAAACGTTAAGACTTCTGGACAGAAGTCGAAACGTCTTCTGCAACAAATAAAGTCCAGTTGATTCTGTATTGAACGCCTTTTTTGATTTTATCATGTCCTGGACGACTGAGAATCTTCACCAGCACTTAGATTTACACACACATGTTGTTTTCTTCTTTTTCCATCTCTCCTTTTCCACTTTCTCATGAGATAGATATCTGCTGAAAGTTTTAAAAGCTGTCTTTTATTCAAGCCAGTTGTTTCTAGCTTGGAGATGTATTTAATTTATGATCATGTGTCATTTTGATTCAGAACAGAAATGAACTGCAGCTTTACAGTAAAATGAGGGAAATACAAACTGACACCTTAAAATAAAGCAACTATAAGAGAACATGAGTTGGTAAGAGTAGAGTGATTCAGTTCCTGTTCCTGACAGAGAATCTGATAAATGTTAGTGATGGATGATCACCTGTCAGCCGAGTCTCACTGGACTGCAAAATATAATATGTCATATCCTGAATTTTACTGAACTGAAGTGAGGTTCACAGCAGCGGTTTGTATCTTTGAATAATTTTTTCTGACTGGTCGTTGCACAACTAATGTTAAACAGTCAGTGTCTCCTACAACACACACATTTATTGTCTCCCATCACAGACAAAGTGGGGGAATTGGAAATCCCCATTTGTTTGTGATTGTTGTGATCATGACAACTTGAAAATTAAGTGATGCACTGACTTCCACCTTAGTGAGTGGCTACATAGACATAAGAAAATCAGCCACCCCAGTCATATGAGGAAACTGTGATTTCTAGTTTTTATA
>JBBPBX010084407.1:0-15313 GCA_038048925.1 Garcialebias charrua
GTCTTCTGCTTCCATTTTAAATGACAGACAAGAGGACAGTAATGATGGGTTTATAGCTTCAGTGTTATTGTAAGATAGCAAAGGAGGTCTTAATTGTGTCATAAAAGTGCGTCCAGAAAATTACTACAGAAATCACTGCACTTCGGCATGTAGCAGGAAAAATGTAAAAAACTATTTCTTTAAGCTACTGACTTGAAAAAAGCATACTAAGTATGTTTATGTGTGTTGTTTACTATATGAAATTCTTGTTATATCGATTTTTTCAGATTTGATTACATTTCTCCTTTAAAAAGCTAAAATTAGCATCTGGCTCGTTTTTACCTTGAATTCAGCAAGCGTTGTGTTCTTGTGTTCCCCGTCTCTATGCATCTTCATGAAGTGTTCCTTTTGTTTTGCCGGTGCAAGACTACACTAGAGTTGCTTAACTTCGCATTATCATGCAGATAGGACGCTGACTTCCATCCCGTTCCGTGACACACGTGAATCCATGTTGGACATATTCGTCCAACCACTTTCTTTTTTTGCTCGACATTTAACGTAGTTTGTAAAATATTGTCAAAAAACACGACGTACAACACGACAGCCATTTAAATTTCCGCATCAGCACTGAATCTGCAGCCGTCACCAGTGTTGCCAGATTGGGCGATTCACCGCGATTTTCCTTCTGACTTTTGCGGGTAGAGAGTGCTTTGGGCGGGCGGGACTCTATCTGGCAACACCGGTCACACCTGTGTTTACACAAGCGTGTCTTTACATCCGGGGCAGAGGCTCCGCCGAACCCCTGAGACCGGCTCATTGAACCCCTGGGGTTCGATCGAACCCAGGTTAAGAACCAGTGCTTTAGATTATTTGGAGATAGAGAGCCCAGTCCCCTTCAAAAAACAGGAAGAGAGAGTCAGAGTCAGAGAGTCTTTATTGTCATTTGCACCGCATGTGGTACATGTGATGAAAACGAGATTATGTACACGGGGTCCCAGTTACATCCAACAACAAATGCAAGAGAAAAACAGTAATAACATCTAGAATTAACTAAGAGAAACATCAACTAGTAATACACTAAGCCCTAATGTAGTGGAAAGAAAAACATCATTATAAACAGCAGCACGAACATGAGTCTTTATGAGCAGATGGTCACAGATGAACACAGCAACAAGAAAACAGATCAGCATCAGCATGATGTGATATTTTGCAGTGTTTATTCTTATTATTTATTTATTCATGAGTCTAACAGCCTCAGGGTAGAAGCTGTTCCTCAGTCTAGTGGTTCTACATTTGATGCTCCTCAACCTCCGTCCTGAGGGGAGTGGGGCAAAGAGTGAGTGTGCTGGGTGAGTGAGGTCTTTCATGATGCAGGTGGCTCTTTTTCTGCATCTGGAGGTGTAAATGTCTGTGATGGTGGGGAGACTGACTCCAACAGACTTCTGTGCAGCCTTCACCACTCTCTGTAGAGCTTTCCTCTCTGCAACTGTGCAGCCTCCATGCCACACGTTGATGCTGGAGCACAGGATGCTCTCCACTGCACACCTGTAGAAGGAGGTGAGAACTGGGCTGCTCAGACCAGCTCGTCTCAGCCGTCTGAGGAAGTAGAGTCTCTGATGACCTTTCTTGATCAGGCTGGTGGTGTTGTTGCTCCAGCTGAGGTTATCATTCAAGTGTACACCCAAGTACTTGTAGCTGGAGACCACCTCCACCGCAGATCCACCTATGTTCAGTGGGGTGTGGGTGTGTTTGTTCCTTCTGAAGTCCACAATCATCTCTTCAACTGCCATCTCTTCAACTGCCATTAAAGCCGCAAAACGTAACTACTTCTTATCTCAGACCTCCAAAAATCTAAATGATCCTAAAAAATTCTGGAAAACCATTAAATCTCTCTCAGGCACCCCCCAATCATCTGACCTCCCATCACAATTTCTTGTTGACTCTGTTCCTGTGTCAAATAAGCACGAGATCCTGAACTGTTTCAATAAACATTTTGTTGCTTCTAGTTCATTATTTGACACAGTTACAAACGGAAAATCAGCCACTTTATCTAATAATCAAACTTCTACAAATCAAATCCCTCCTACAAGTCAACCATCTGTTAATCACACCTTCTCTTTTTCTCCGTTCTCAGTCAGTGAGGTAAATAAACTGTTAAATGATCTTGATCCAAAAAAATCTGCAGGTCCAGATGAACTTCCACCTTATTTCTTAAGGCTGGCTGCTCATATCATCACAGTCCCTGTGACCCACATCTTTAATCTGTCCATAAGCCAAAACACCATTCCGGATGCTTGGAAAACAGCCTTTGTTCTTCCTTTGCTGAAGGGAGGTGACCCCACCTCACTGAACAATTATCGACCGATCTCTAAACTCTGCATCTTAGCCAAGGTTCTAGAAAAACTGATAAACTCTCAGATCAAAAATTATCTGGACTCATTTAACATCTTACCTCTCCATCAATCTGGTTTCAGGAAAAAACACAGCACAACAACTGCTTCTCTGAAGGTTCTGAATGATGTTGTTGAAGCATTGGATGCTAAGGACTATTGTGCTGCACTTTTCTTAGACCTGTCTAAAGCTTTTGACACTGTGGATCATAACATCCTGTGTCATAAGCTCTCAGAAATTGGTTTCTCTGATCACACCATCGGTTGGTTTTCTAACTATCTTTCCAATCGGAGGCAATGTGTTCAACATAACGGTACTTCTTCCAGCTATTTAACAGTTAAAAATGGTGTACCACAAGGCTCAGTTTTAGGACCCACTCTCTTTACAATCTACATAGCTAATGTAGGTCACTGCATCCCTGATGCATCCTTACATTTCTATGCTGATGATACAGTTGTTTACTGCCGAGCTAAAACAGTTGCTAAGGCTTTCCAGTTACTGCAATCCGCTTTTGACATCATCCAGTCAGATTTGTTCCGTCTCAAACTTGTCCTAAATGCTGATAAAACAAAAGGGATGTTTTTTTCAAATAGGAAGGCGGTTCCAGCAGATCCTCCTCTGATTTTATCTTCAAATGGTGTCCCTATTGAGTTTGTTGATTCCTATAAATATCTGGGTATCCTGATCGATTCACATCTCTCTTTTAAACTCCACGTGGAAAACCTAGTGAAGAAACTGAAAGTTAAACTGGGTTTCTTTTTCAGAAACAGATCATGTCTATCACTGAATGTTAGGAAACGCCTTGTGTCTGTGACTTTCCTTCCCTCCATTGATTACGGTGACATTCTCTACATGAATGCTCCTACAAGCACCCTGCGGATGTTGGATGTTGTCTATCATGGTGCACTAAGATTCATAACTGGTTGTGATTATCGTACCCACCACTGCACCCTGTATTCACTGGTTAACTGGACATCATTAACCTCACGCAGACTCTTCCACTGGTACATTTTCATCTTTAAATCACTTCTTGGTCTGCTGCCCTCATACATCTCCTCCTACATGTCTTTGCGTGAGTGCAGCTACAGTGTGCGCTCTCAGGACATGATTACCTGCAGTGTTCCGTCAGTGAGGACTGAACTTGGAAAAAGGGCCTTCTCCTACTCCGCTCCTGCTTCATGGAATATCTTACAAAAAGATCTGAAGCTCTCGACCTTGACTTCTCTAAATGGTTTTCAGAATCTGTTGGAATCCTGGCAAAAACCAATGCAGATTTGTTCCTGTCTTTGATTTTATACGTCTACCTTATAATGTTTTGCTAGTTTTTTGATACTTTGTTAAAAAAAAAAACTTTCTTTTGTTTTTTCTCTCTTTTGTTTTCTATTGTTTATTGTTTGTTTGTTTATTGTTTATTGTTTAAGGAAATTCTACCACTGCTGTTCATTGTTCTTTAGTTTTAGCAGGTCGCTTTCGTAAATGAGCCCATGAGGTTCAAAAGATTTACCTGACTAAATAAGGGTTGAATGAATGAATCTCCTTTTTCTTCTTCACATTCATGTGAAGATTATTCTCTTTGCACCAGCTCTCCAAGAGAGATCTGATTCGACTCTGATTTGTTTATATAAATAAATAAATAAATTTCACATTTTTGTCATCTGTGTATGTTTCCCATACTTGACAGACGAAATTGGTCTCTGCATTTAACCCAACCACCACCAGGTGGTGCAGTGAGCAGCCGTGGTCAGCGCCCGGGGAGCTGGGGAAAATAGGTGTAGCACAGCAGCTTGAAAACAATTGCTGCTGTGAAGGTGTGAAGCTTGTGGCTGCCTGTGGGCATCTGACGTCCCCCCTCCCCCATCGTAAGATTCTGTCAGCATGACTCCCTGAGGTGCGGACATGTCAAGTGTTCATCTGGTTAGTGTATTGGCTGCCCCGTGATTCACAATGGAGGGGGAGCTTGAGCACGTGACCCTCCTCACCTGTCTCCGTGAGGGGTATGGGGGGTGCTTGCAGACGCCTCTGTGTCTGTTTACTGCAGACGAATCAGAGGCACCCTGCTGGGGTTTATTGATTAGGCTAATACCCCATGGGCCGTGAGGGAGGGGGGGAAATGGCCCCCTCCCTTTATGATGGCTGGTAGGCCAGAGGGACCTGTTCTGCTGAAGTTATTTGTGTGTTGTTGTTTTTTTTTTTGAGAGTCAATAAAACAGAGAGGGGCTGTTTTATGAGCTTTATTCGTGCTTATGTGCAATGACATACATGATTCTATGTCACTCACAGCAGAGAGAGCATGATTTGTCCATGCAATAGATTTACCAGCTTTTTGTACCGTGTTACAAATAAAGTCTGGACATGAAGGGATCATTCCCAGTACCACGTGGGCGGGTGATCGTGTAATGTGGGAACGTGGACCTGGTTCATCAGGCACGTTTCTGTCTGGTGTCCCGGTTCGCCGAGGAGGCCCTGTGTCTGACCGCCTGGTGGGGAACAAACCTGTTTTTGCTCCATGCATGCTCGGTGCGAGGTTGGCCCAGCGGGGGTCTCTGCCAGGGCTCCTCCTCGTATGCTGGCCGCTTCTGCGGTGGGGCACGCGTTGCCGAGCGGTGTCGAGGCTGAATAGGTCTGTCTCCAACAGACTCCCTTGGGTGGGCAAAGCTTCTTCGGGGAATGTCCACCTGGAGAGCTTCGGCCTGTCTGCGCCTTTGGTCCAGCTTGGTCTAAATTCACTCCAAAGCTTTACCAAATAACCCCGTCGGGTCTATCGAGTGGTGGAGAAAAGGCACCTTTCGTCCCTCAGGGAGATCCGTTAAATTGATCCACAGGTGGCGAATCGCGATGACCACTTCTGCCATGCCCCTGCCTTGAGCAACAGCAGCTGTCCCCATCATGAGGAGCACAAAGTCTGTTGCCCTGCGGGCTTCGTCCAGCAAGTCGGCGGCCTCTGCTTGTCCGTTGTTACTTGCAACTGCTATAGCTTTTCCGCAAGGTAAGCCTGCATCAACGCGGATGCGTTCATGGCGCGCGCCGCGAGTCCCTGAGCTCTGTAGCACTTCTCGAGTAGAGACGCTGAAGCTCGACAAGCCTTGCTGGGGAGAGTTGGTTTTGTCCCGGATGACTTAGGAGCCAGGTGAGACGCTAGTGTGTCCTCAATCTGAGGCACGTTAGCTATTCCCACCTCATCCATCCCATTGACGTCAAGGAACTGTGAGAGGGGAAGGAGCATGGGGGCTCTTGGTTGAGCCCAGGTGCGAGTTAGTTCTGTGAGGAAGTCTGGGAACACGGGCATCCTTTGCCTCGTGGCGGCCTGCTGCTTCGAGTAAAAATAGTTTCCTACCAGCCTCGTGACCTGTTGGCGAGGCGGAGGCTCGGGCCATGGGATGTGTAGCGCGTCCGCTGCTCTATGGCACAGGTCGAACAGAGCAGGGATGGAAAAGTCGGTTTCTGGGTGCACAGGTACCGGGGTCTGGGAGAGATATTCTCCCTGATCCTCCAGTTCCACGTCTGCGTCCTCCGCTGAGAATTCGCCCGAGGCTGAAATTGAGATCTCGTCCTCGTTCATCATGCCTCAGGTGTCGAACTCGACTGTTAGGTCCACCATAGGAGCCAGCACGTCAGGGCTGTCACCTCATTTGACTCGTGTGCTGTCATGTAGAGCCATGCTCTCGAGCTCTGGCGTGGGAATGAGAGGCTCCGTGGTTTCCGCATCCGCTGGTATTGCTGAAGTGCCCATGGCTTTGGCGACTAGGTCAACCCGGTGCCGTAGCATCGCATCCAGCTTCAGGCTGCAGTGTGGGCAAAAGTCGGGCGCATCCAACGCTGTTTTTTGTATGAAGCATTCCCAGGCAGACTGGACAGGCCTCATGGGTGTTTGTCGCCGCGAGGGAGAAGCCGCATCCGCTGGGACAGGCACGCCAAGTTGGGCTCGCCGTCTCGTTGGTTTTCCTTGGAAGTCTTGCTTTTCGCTTTCCTTTCTCCGGAGGCATGTTCGAGATAAGGCGAGCGAGTCCTTCCAGAATCTTTTTTCTTTTTCCTTGAAATGTCCCCTCCGACGCGTCACTTTCACTGGCTAGCTCGCTAAGAGTTAGCGAAGTAGCTTTTTTCTTGTGGCGTAGTTAGCGCCGTCGAGCAAAGCAATCTGTAGAGAGGGGAGAAGAAAATACTTCGGAAATCCGTATTAGGAAAATTAGGAAAATGTGCCGGACTAGCTTTCGCTAGTCCAGCAATACGCAGGATTAATTCTCTGTGCGCTCTGTGCAAGGAGCAAGCTCACCTCAAGTTGAGCAATGAAGCAACAGAGAAGTCCCGCGAAGAGGTAGTTCAGGTTTAGCGAGGTGAAGGGCAAAAACGAGGAAGATGGATGGGCGTTAGCCGCTTAAGTACCCAGAGGGCGGGGGCCTCTGGCGCGGTGGTGATGCCCTAGCCGTAAAGGCGTGAGTATATTCCTTCAGGTAATCGCATGGGGACGCAATTCCCATAGCAAGTATGTTGCACCGAGAGACCAGACTGAAAGGGAACTTATTATATCTGCCCCTTTAATAAATTAATTGTTCGTCGACAAACAGTTATACAGCAATATATAAAAATGTTCTGGACAAGCAAATACCTTGTATAACAACTGACCATGATTTGTGACCTTAACCTTAGCGCTGGGATGATGAAAAGATTACCCACATGTTGTATATTGGTGGTTACAAATGTGTATCGGGTTTCATTAAATCATTTGGGCAGATCAGAAGTTATGTCTCAGACAAGCTAAGATCTTGTATAACCCGCTCATTCTCAATCAGTTCATCTGGACAGTTTCTTTTTAGTAGAAACGTTTCACCCTCACTCCAGAGGGCTTCGTCAGTCAGAGCAGTCCAAAGCAAACTGAAGCTACCCCACCAAGTAAACAACTTAAGTGGACCAACCAGTTTGCTGCTTTCTGGTCTTGAACCACTTTGGACATGTCTGCCTGCCTGGGAGGAGTCGACGAGGGACAAGCCCCCAGAAACCATCTTGGCTACAGCAAACTGGTTGGTCCACTTAAGTTGTTTACTTGGTGGGGTAGCTTCAGTTTGCTTTGGACTGCTCTGACTGACGAAGCCCTCTGGAGTGAGGGTGAAACGTTTCTACTAAAAAGAAACTGTCCAGATGAACTGATTGAGAATGAGCGGATTTGATACCTGGACTATTGAGAATGAACTTTCTGATCTTGTATAACATTTGAAGTTGAGTTGTTATCTTTACCTTAAAGTTGGAGTGAAGAAAAGTGTACAGTAGTCCCTCGCTACTTTGCGGTTCAACTTCTGCGGACTCATACAGTGTATTGTGGTTTGTCAACGCACATTAACATAAGAATAAAATAAATTTGTACAGGACACATGATTGTCAACTTTAATATTACTAATGTGATTGGGACAGTTCAGGAGAAAGTTAACAAAAAAATTAAATACTTCAGACAGGCGCATTTTGTAGTTTGTTCTCATTAAGCTTCCACTGTATTCCCACTCATAACAAATACATTTCACAGAAGTCAACCGGGCCCTGCCCAGAAGCTCCGTTTCCTTATGCTGAAATACTAGAGGAAAAGTTTTGATCTGGTTGGAACAGGTTTGGCGCATATTACAGTGTCTTTGGTGTCCAACAGATGCCATATGGAACCCATCGAATTGGACCAGAACCAGAGCAGAACCAGACCTCCAGACCCATCGGTGAATCTTGAGAGTTGGTAGCCGGCCCACGAGGACTTTCAAGTGGGACGAGCACCGCTGAAGGTCCGGTGCTCCATCCAGAGCTCACTGGGACATTTTTCATCTTTCAGACAGCTCAATTAGACCACTGGTCTCGTTCCGATCACCCCATAATCAACTGTGCTTCAGTGCTCAAGAACTATACTGAACCAGACCAGAACTGCATGCCCAGACTCAGCTGTGAACTGGAGAGATCCTATCTGGTCCACGAGGACTTCCAAGTCGGGATGTACTGCCATATGTCTGGCGCTAAGTTCAGAGCCCACCAGGAGTCTTTTTATCTCTTGGTTCAGACCGGAACTGAGCCGCCACTTTTCTGCAGAGCCTGCTAAATAAAATGTAGTAACTACATACAGTATACTGTACGTATGTTGTTAAAATGATGTAGGTTCAAGAGTTAAGAATATTGCAAGAGCGTGGGAAGGGTTTCTAAAGCCTTAAATTATATAAATACTAAAATAAATAGTGTGGAGCTGCAATGAGCTGTTGCTGAGAAGTTAAGGAAAAAACTGTGCGTGAGTATGATAAAGCTTGGGTAAGTTAATATTTATATGATTTAAAATAAAATGATTTAGAGAGATTTAATTAAATGTAGTATAAAATAAATAAATAAAAAACGAAATAATTAAATGTAATATTGTTTAAAAGTCGTTAGTATTATTAAATACTATTAACTGATTTTTTTCTCATCGAACAAGCTGGAAGAAGAAACTTTGCAAAGTCTGGAATTGTTTGTAGACGAGTGTTACGAAAGTGTTGTCATGGGAAAATCTAATGCTACTTCCGGTGCCGCTGCTAGCACCCCGAATGCTAAAAGGCACAGACACGGTAGTTTAGATAGCGCTTCTTCACCGTCTACTGATAGTTCGGGCTTTAAAGAGATCCTGGAGTCGATTGACGGGAAATTAACTAGCTTGGACGCTCGTTTAGCACTGGTGGAATTGCTACACAAGGAATTCCAAGACTTGAAAATTTCTTTGGAGTTCAGCCAGCAACAAGTAGCATCGCTCGCTAGTGAAAACCAGCAGCTGAGGGGAACGGTTAAAACGCTCACCGAAGAGGTATCACAGCTATCCGGTGATAATAGAAAATTTAAAGAATCTATACTGGAGATTCAATCCCGGAGCATGCGGGAAAACATGGTCTTCTCTGGAATCTCAGAGAAAACAGATGAAGACGTCGAAACCTCGGTTCGGGCCTTCATGCAGACTCAGCTGAAGTTGACGAGTGATGTGGTTAATTCCATCACTTTTCACAGAGTTCACCGCCTCGGAGGTAAGAAAGCTGGGGACACTAGGCCGCGGCCGATTGTAGCCAGATTTGAACACTATAAACAAAAAATGCAGGTAAAAAGCCGAGGTAGGGAACTACGTGACACCAGTTTCAGCATGAATGATCAATTCCCGGCAGAGATTTTAAGCAGAAGGCGCGTTCTGTTCCCGATTAGGAAACAAAATTTAAATGAAGGTAGAAGAGCTGCAATCTCGGTGGACAAACTGTACATCAATGGTCAGCTGTTCAGAGACCCAGAGATTACTCCATGGCTATATTAGTCATCATTAAGGTAAGAATGATTTTCAGTTACTATTAATAATTAATATTATTAGCTAGATATCATTATTACTTACCAAATAAATGTAAAAAAAAATTCAGCACAGCTCGATTGGTGGGTTACACAGACTGGTGGTACACGGTGGCATGGCAATTAATGTGGTAGGAGGGTTCTTTTTTTATTTTTTCTTCTATCTGTCATCTTCTAGTGTTCAGTGTGATTTCACTTTCTTTTCTTGTCTGTATTTTTCTAACTCAACATTTGTTAATACACAAGCACAAGGACTTATATACACTCGTATCTGCTTACACAAATACATGATAAAGGTACACATCACTGATTTATCGTTAAAAACAACACTTAGAATATTACTTAATGATATATAGTCAAACATCAAGGATTATGTGTTTACCTGGGTGTTTTATTATCTTCTATATCTGTGATAATGGTTGTGGTTTATCTATATTTTCACAGACACAAGTATGGGCACTTTAAGATTTGTCACATGGAATATTAATGGAGCCGGTAGCCAAGATAAAAAATATAGAATTTTTAACAAGATTAAAAGATTAAAGGCAGATGTTGTATTACTCCAAGAAATTCATAAATTGGCCTCAACTGTGGTTGAGCTAAAATCTTCAGAGTTTCCTAATGTATTCTCAGCCTGTTATAATTCAAGACAAAGAGGGGTGGCAATTTTAATACATAAAAATGTTGACTTCACAGTATTAGATCAATTTATAGATCCGAACGGTAGATATATAATATTAAAGTTATCTATATTTAGACAAAATTATTGTATTGTTAGCATATATGGACCGAATGTAGACGACGCTGCTTTTTTTCATGATTTTTTTTCCAATCTATCAAATCACATGGATTCCTCACTGGTGATGGGAGGTGATCTCAACTTTGGTTTAGATGACAAGATAGACAGACTGAATGCAGCGGGAACTCAACGCAGTTGGCAATCTATAAATATAGTTAAACAGTATATGAACGATTATGGACTTTGCGATGCATGGCGTTCTTTTCACCCTGATAGCAAAGAATATTCTTTCTTTTCACATGTGCATCACTCATATTCTCGTTTAGATTATTTTATAGTAAGCAATTCATTGATGGCAAACATTTCAGACACTGAGATACACCCTATTGCTATCAGCGATCATGCACCAGTTACTGTAAATATAGATTATAAAAGAATAACAACAAAAAATACAAGTTGGAGATTAAATACATCACTACTTCAAGAAGAAGAATTTTTGCTATATTTTAAAAAAGAATGGGCATCGTATTTAGAATTTAATGACTTGCCAGGAACTTCAGCATGTACACTTTGGGAGGCTGGGAAAACAGTCATGAGAGGTAAAATAATATCCTATTCAACAAATAAAAAGAAAAAAGAAAATAAACGTATTGAGGAATTAGAGAAATCCATTAAACTATTAGAAGGTCTACAAGGAGAGGAAACACAGCAAAAGCTACGCAAATTAAAATTAGAACTAAATGAATATATTGATAAGAAAAATAAATTCTTGATACAAAGACTTAGATTAGATAATTTTGAGTACGGTAATAAATCAGGTAGCTTTTTAGCTAATCAACTCAAATTAAACAAAGAAAAAACATCTATTTATGGTATTAAAGATAAAGATGGAAATATAATTCATGATGAGGGAAAAGTAAACAATATTTTTAAAGATTTCTATAAAACTCTTTACACTCCACAAATAAATCCATCTAATAAGGATATTAATGAATTCTTGGAGAAAGTAACACTTCCTAAACTAGATATTAGTCAATCATCAAAACTAGACTCACCATTAACATCGGATGAGCTCCATGATGCAATTAAAAGCATGCCTAATAAGAAATCTCCAGGTCCTGATGGATATCCAGTAGAATTCTATAAAAAGTTCTGGGATATACTGGAACCGATATTTTATAGAGTGCTATTTGAGTCCGAAGAAAATGGTAGACTACCAACACATATGAATTCAGCCAACATTAGTCTCTTATTAAAACCAGGCAAAGACCCAGTATTACCTACCAGTTATCGTCCAATCTCTCTTATTAATGTTGATGTTAAAATAATTTGTAAAGTCTTATCTAAAAGACTAGAGAAGATAACTCCTGTTATTATACATCCAGACCAAACCGGATTCATAAAAGGAAGACACTCAAACTCAAATACACGCAGATTATATAATATAATAGAGTATTCATATTTGAAAAATATTGAAACAGCTATTTTTTCATTAGATGCAGAAAAAGCATTTGATAGAGTAAATTGGAATTTCTTATTTGCTACCTTAAATAAATTTGGATTTGGGAATTACTTCATTAATTGGTTAAAAATATTATATAGTTCACCAACAGCGTGCGTCAGGACAAATAATCAATTATCTTCAAGCTTCTGTTTACAGAGGGGAACCAGGCAAGGTTGCCCACTTTCACCAGCATTATTTGCTATTTTTATTGAACCTTTAGCAGCAGCAATAAGGCAAAGTGCTGATATTAAAGGCATAAAGGGTAGAAACATAGAACATAAAATTAGTCTTTATGCTGACGATGTTTTGCTTTTTCTTGAGAACTCAGGAAACTCAATATCTAATGTTATCAAATTAATAAACTCGTTTTCAAAAGTTTCTGATTATTCTATAAACTGGACAAAGTCTACAGTTCTTCCAATAAATTGCGTGTTTAATAATTCTCTTAATGAAAAACTACAATCAGGTAACATTAAATATTTAGGTGTTAATATCTCTCCTAAATTGGAAGATTTAATAAAATTAAATCATATCCCACTATTAAAGAAAATTGAAGACGATCTTACTAGATGGAGATCTCTACCCATATCACTTATGGGAAGAGTTGCCTCAGTAAAAATGATGGTGCTGCCGAGAATAAATTATTTATTTACAATGATTCCAAATAAACCTTCAACTGAATGGTTTAAGTCACTAGACTCCTCTATATCTAAATTCCTTTGGAAAAATAAAACTCCACGTATTAGTTTAAAAACATTACAGAAATCTAAAGATACCGGAGGATTAGAACTTCCAAACTTTTATTACTATTATTTAGCCAACAGGTTAAAATATATATCAAAGTGGTTAAAACCGAATGCACTAGATGAAACTTGGATAGATATAGAACAAACTTTATGTAATGATATTAGGATTTCAGATCTACCATTTATCAGTACAGTTTTAAAAAGACATGTCTGCTTTAAGAGCATCAATATTAGCTCATCTCTGATGGCATGGTGGGAGTATCTGAAAATGACAAAGTCTTCACTTCTCCCATGTACACATACACCTCTCTGGAACAATCCTGACATTCAACAAGAAAATAATATGTTAAATTTCCCAGGTTGGAGAATGAAAGGAATTGATTGTCTGGAACACATATTTGAGGGCATAGACTTTATTCCATTTAATAAATTAATAATACAATATGACATTGATAATAAATATTTCCTACAATACCAACAAATTAAGTCAATTGTAAAAAAGAAATTTAAGCTTAAAAAAACATTGTTGGAAACACCAACATGTGTGTTAGAGTTTATTAATTTTCAACCACCTAAATTATTATCTAAAATATACAAAAAATTATCTAGAATCGATGACTCGATAGCACTACCTGTTGAAAAATGGGAGTCAGATTTATCAATCAACTTCGAACAAAAAATTTGGTCTCAAGTATGTTCAAATACTTTTAAATTGACTAGAATCTCCAATTTACAATTAATACAATATAAGGTTCTCTATAGAGTACATTATACAGGTCAGCGGATGTTTAAGATGGGCTTTACAACATCTAACAACTGCTCACAGTGCATAAGTAATATACCTGATGATTATATTCACGCACTCTGGTTCTGTCCACCCGTTCAGAGGTTCTGGGTACAGGTATGTGAAGACTTGTCTAAATGTTTGAAAGTTAATATCCCACTCTCTCCATCTGTTTGCTTATTGGGTATCTTTGAAGATGTTATACTGGAAAAAAATACATCCTATATGCTTTTCACTGCCTTATGCATCGCAAAGAAAACCATACTCGTAAATTGGAAAAATAAAAATAATCTTAGCATTAATCAGTATAAAAATCTTCTGTTAGATCATATTAGTCTTGAAACAGCATCTGCCGACACATCGGATCAATCTATTTGGCATTCTTTGATCGGCTCCGTTACGTAGTGAGGGTGGGGGGTCTGGGATCTGGCCTTGTGAGGGCATTGGGGCTGGTGGGGGGGTTGGGGTTTGGGGCGCCGGGGGGTTGGGGCTGCTTGGGCGGGGAGGACCCTGTCTTCGACCTGGGGAGGACCGGGGGGGTTCTGGGGGATGTCTGCTAGGGGCGGCATGCGGGCCCACGGGTGGTCGGTAGCGGCGGTCATGGGTCACCGGTCGGTGACCCGGCTGTGCTGGGGTGGTTTCGGGGCGGGTGCCGAGGGCTTGGGACTCTGGGGGCGAGTCACCCCCGGGCTTGGACCTGGTGGGGATCGGGGGGTCTTGGGCTCTGGCGGGCGGGTCGCCGGGTTATGGGCTGGCTGGCGCTCTGGTGCCCGGCTCTGGCCGGGGGCCCTCGGCTCGCTGGTGGGTTGGGGGTTCATGTGCTGGGGGGTTGGGTGTTTGGGGGTGTGACTGGTGGCCAATGGGAGGGGGCGGGCAAACCCAGCCTGGGTGTCTAATGTGTTATATGTTCTGAAAGCTATTAATATGAAGGGTGGGTGTAGTATTTCTTCTGGGGTGGGGACCAAGTGGATGTCCTTGATGATGGTCTTGGACTATGCTTGGCCGGTGAGCGGGCCCTGGTTGGGGCCTGTTCTCAGTGCTTCCTGGCTCTGTCGGCGGTTGGACGGGCGCTCTTGGTAGTGTCGTCCTTGTGGGCTGACTGCGGTTCGCAGGGGTCGTGGCGGCCCTGGTGGGTGTGGGCTGTTGGTTCTGCTTTGGCGGCCCTCGGGGCCGTGTCCCTCTCTGGTCTTGGCTCAATGGCCTGGCGGTCGGAGAGGTGTTTCCACTACCTCGCTCCTTGGGTGGACCTTGGCGAACTGGGGGGGTACGCAGGGTCAGCGGGGGAGCTGACTCGCTGTGGGAGCATTGTTCCTGCAGATATTTTCTCCCCATCCCTCACCACGCACCTCCGCCCTCTTCATCTTAAATTAATACATGTAGGGAATTTGAGTCTCGGGTGTGCTGCAATGGTTCTACATCTCTGTTGTACAGAGCACCTGGGACTCAATTTTATATACACTTTAGACATTCATTCATAAACATCTTCATAAAAATCACATATAGGGAAGGAGTGAGCACATGGTTATGGGTGGCGGGATGACATCACTCTCGCCCCCATTCCTGTGCTCACTCAACATTATGCATTTAGACAATAAGGGCCTGGGTTAGAGTTGGAGTGGAGGGGAAACTGGTATAATGCCAGCCTTTGCTCCTTCTCTTTCCCTTTTAATCACACTTTAGAACAACACTCACCAACAGTACATTTGGGGACGGGGGTGTGTGTGTCGGGGTCTTGATTTGTTAATTTCGATTTTATTTATTTATGTATTTATTTATATATATATATTATTTATTTATTTTTCTCTTACCCCCCCCTGGTTGCCTGGCGGACATTCTGGGGATGGGCTGTCAGGGGT
>JBBPBX010084409.1:0-15313 GCA_038048925.1 Garcialebias charrua
GAACATATACGAAAAGTCAATTTTTTTGATAACTTTTAAAGGCCCATGCCTTAACTGCATTCTGACCAAGTTTGAAGCCGATAGGTCGAACGCCTGAGAAGGAGTTCGTCAAAGTTCGACATGAGTAAAACTGAAAAATGACCAAAATTTGACCTTTGACCCAAAATGGCCGCCTACCTGTGCATTTTAGAGGGTACCCCCAATGTACTTTTTTTCTTGAATTGGGGAGATCTACATATGTTCCGAGTTTCAGATCTCTACGACTTACGGTTTTCCCCAACTCACGTTAGGGGGCGCTGTTGAGCAGTTAGGCCACGCCCACTTGCGATTACACCAGATTCATAAAATTTTCGTTGGGGGACAATTTTGGGTGAAGTTTGGTGAGTTTTTGAATATGTTAAAGGCCCCAAACGGCCGCGCGAAGTGACGGAAAAATAATAATAATAATAATAATAATGAAGAAATCGAGCGATTACAATAGGCCTTCAGCAGAGCTTCGCTGCTTCGGGCCTAATTAAAGCCGCAAGCGGCGTTGAGGCCCGAAGCAGCTTAGCGCCGCTCGGACCTTATTGAGGCGACCGCGCGAGCTCCAGCTCGTCCGCTCGGTCGCCATTTCGAAGTCTCTCGTGTCTACTCCGCACCAGGGGTGCACACGCACAATAAATCTGGTTCAGATCGGATGATGTCTCACTGAGATATAACAGTTTGAATAATCTAGGGGGCGCTCTGGAGTCACATGTTAAACCACAATATCAATGTGTCCACAAGGTCTCACTGATGATACACAATAAATCTGGTTCAGATCGGATGATGTCTCACTGAGATATAACAGTTTGAATAATCTAGGGGGCGCTATGGAGTTATATGTTAAACCACATTATCAATGTGTCCACAAGGGCTCACTGATTATTCACAATAAATTTGGTTCAGATCGGATGATGTATCACTGAGATATAACTATAGAAATAATGTAGGGGGCGCACTTGAGTCAAATGTTAGCCCACCATATCAATGTGTCCACAAGGGCTCACTGATGATGCACAATAAATCTGGTTCAGATCGGATGATGTATCACTGAGATATAACAGTTTGAATAATCTAGGGGGCGCTCTGGAGTCATATGTTAAACAACAATATCAATGTGTCCACAAGGTCTCACTGATTATGCACAATAAATCTGGTTCAGATCGGATGATGTATCACTGAGATGGGACTATAGAAATAATGTAGGGGACGCATGAAGCGCAAGTTTGAGGCCTGGCCACGCCCCTTTAGCATAAACGAAAACGCAAACTTTTGATAACTTTTACTGTCCAATGTGTTAAGGGCATGTTAACCAAGTTTAAAGGCAATCCTTCAAAATCACTAAGAGGAGTTTGTTTAAATACGCAATTCAAAAACATCGGAAAATGACCTTTGACCCAAAATGGCCGACTTTGTTTTTGTTTTGGACCAGGGTTCCAAGAGACTTTTTTGTAGGTCCTGACAATTTACACATGTATACCACGTTTCATAATTCTGGGATAAAGCATGGCTGGGGGCTGATTTTTAAACTAAATTCTAGGGGGCGCTCTGGAAGAATCAGGCCACGCCCACTACATATTGGACTGCAGTCCTGTCGAGGGATGGATAAATATAGATCTTAGTGAATTTGGTGTAGCTGGGAGCTTATATTAGGAAGTTATTTTAGCTTGATGTTTCATGGAGAATGGCCAGATTTGAGGCTTGGCCACGCCCACATGCTTTGACATAGAAAAATTCTTTTGATAACTTTTGACCTTCAATGCCTCAAGGTAGTGCTGACCGAGTTTGACGCCTGGATCTCGAAAGCTCTAGGACGAGTTCGCTCAGATATGACGTCAATGAAATAGACCAAATTGTGAGTTTGACCTAAAATGGCCGACTTCCTGTTGGCTTTGGACCATTGCTCCAAGAGACTTTTTTGTAGCTCCTGATGAGCTACACATGTGTACCAAGTTTCATTATTCTGGGATAAAGCATGGCTGGGGGCTGTTTTTTTTAAATATTCTAGAGGGTGCTGTTGAGGAATTAGGCCACGCCCACCAAGTATTACAATGGAATCCTGCAGGGGGGTGAACAAGGATCGATGTCAGTGAGTTTGGTGAAGCTGGGAGCTTATATTAGGAAGTTATTTTAGCTTGATGTTTCATGGAGAATGGCCAGATTTGAGGCTTGGCCACGCCCACATGCTTTGACATAGAAAAATTCTTTTGATAACTTTTGACCTTCAATGCCTCAAGATAGTGCTGACCGAGTTTGACGCCTGGATCTCGAAAGCTCTAGGACGAGTTCGCTCAGATATGACGTAAATGAAATAGACCAAATTGTGACTTTGACCTAAGGCCACGCCCACATGCTTTGACTTAGAAAAATTCTTTTGATAACTTTTGACCTTCAATGCCTCAAGATAGTGCTGACCGAGTTTGACGCCTGGATCTCGAAAGCTCTAGGACGAGTTCGCTCAGATATGACGTAATTGATGTTTCATGGAAAATGGCCAGATTTGAGGCTTGGCCACGCCCACATGCTTTGACATAGAAAAATTCTTTTGATAACTTTTGACCTTCAATGCCTCAAGATAGTGCTGACTGAGTTTGACCCCTGGATCTCGAAAGCTCTAGGACGAGTTCGCTCAGATATGACGTAAATGAAATAGACCAAATTTGACTTTGACCTAAGGCCACGCCCACATGCTTTGACTTAGAAAAATTCTTTTGATAACTTTTGACCTTCAATGCCTCAAGATAGTGCTGACCGAGTTTGACGCCTGGATCTCGAAAGCTCTAGGACGAGTTCGCTCAGATATGACGTAAATGAAATAGACCAAATTGTGACTTTGACCTAAAATGGCCGACTTCCTGTTGGCTTTGGACCATTGCTCCAAGAGACTTTTTTGTAGCTCCTGATGAGATACATATGTGTACCAAGTTTCATTATTCTAGGATAAAGCATGGTGTCAATAGACCTTTAAATGTCAAAGTTATAGCGTTTCGTTTGTTTCGGCGAGTACGCCAAGTTCACCGCTCCACCACGCCCCCTGAACATATACGAAAAGTCAATTTTTTTGATAACTTTTAAAGGCCCATGCCTTAACTGCATTCTGACCAAGTTTGAAGCCGATAGGTCGAACGCCTGAGAAGGAGTTCGTCAAAGTTCGACATGAGTAAAACTGAAAAATGACCAAAATTTGACCTTTGACCCAAAATGGCCGCCTACCTGTGCATTTTAGAGGGTACCCCCAATGTACTTTTTTTCTTGAATTGGGGAGATCTACATATGTTCCGAGTTTCAGATCTCTACGACTTACGGTTTTCCCCAACTCACGTTAGGGGGCGCTGTTGAGCAGTTAGGCCACGCCCACTTGCGATTACACCAGATTCATAAAATTTTCGTTGGGGGACAATTTTGGGTGAAGTTTGGTGAGTTTTTGAATATGTTAAAGGCCCCAAACGGCCGCGCGAAGTGACGGAAAAGAATAATAATAATAATAATAATAATAATGAAGAAATCCTGCGATTACAATAGGCCTTCAGCAGAGCTTCGCTGCTTCGGGCCTAATTAAAGCCGCAAGCGGCGTTGAGGCCCGAAGCAGCTTAGCGCCGCTCCGGCCTTATTGTGGTGAGCGTGGGAACTCTAGCTAGTCCGCCCAGTCGCGATCATGGTGCGCATTTGCCAAATATTCAAAATCACATGCAAACTCCAGAGCTCTAGCATCGCCTGCTGGTCTTGTATTCGCCATGCTGCCACAACCACGCCCACATCCTCCAACAAAACCTTCAAGTGTTTTAAAACACATCAGATCAATGTATTATCTGTCTTCTAGCACAGGATCATCTTGACTATGTCAAGGGCGTGAGAGATAGAGTGGCTTTAAACCACCAGAAAGGTGTGAAATTTATGACCAAAACTACCTTTTGATCCAAAATGGCCGACTTCCTGTTGGTTTTGGACCAGGGTTCCAAGAGATTTTTTTGTAGGTCCTGACAATTTACACACGTATACCACGTTTCATAATTCTGGGATAAAGCATGGCTGGGGGCTGATTTTTAAACTAAATTCTAGGGGGCGCTCTGGAAGAATCAGGCCACGCCCACTACATATTGGACTGCAGTCCTGTCGAGGGATGGATAAATATAGATCTTAGTGAATGTGGTGCAGCTGGGAGCTTATATTAGGAAGTTATTTTAGCTTGATGTTTCATGGAGAATGGCCAGATTTGAGGCTTGGCCACGCCCACATGCTTTGACATAGAAAAATTATTTTGATAACTTTTGACCTTCAATGCCTCAAGGTAGTGCTGACCGAGTTTGACGCCTGGATCTCGAAAGCTCTAGGACGAGTTCGCTCAGATATGACGTCAATGAAATAGACCAAATTGTGACTTTGACCTAAAATGGCCGACTTCCTGTTGGCTTTGGACCATTGCTCCAAGAGACTTTTTTGTAGCTCCTGATGAGATACACATGTGTACCAAGTTTCATTATTCTGGGATAAAGCATGGCTGGGGGCTGTTTTTTTTAAATATTCTAGAGGGCGCTGTTGAGGAATTAGGCCACGCCCACCAAGTATTGCAATGGAATCCTGCAGGGGGGTGAACAAGGATCGATGTCAGTGAGTTTGGTGAAGCTGGGAGCTTATATTAGGAAGTTATTTTAGCTTGATGTTTCATGGAGAATGGCCATATTTGAGGCTTGGCCACGCCCACATGCTTTGACATAGAAAAATTCTTTTGATAACTTTTGACCTTCAATGCCTCAAGGTAGTGCTGACCGAGTTTGACGCCTGGATCTCGAAAGCTCTAGGACGAGTTCGCTCAGATATGACGTAAATGAAATAGACCAAATTGTGACTTTGACCTAAGGCCACGCCCACATGCTTTGACATAGAAAAATTCTTTTGATAACTTTTGACCTTCAATGCCTCAAGATAGTGCTGACCGAGTTTGACGCCTGGATCTCGAAAGCTCTAGGACGAGTTCGCTCAGATATGACGTAAATGAAATAGACCAAATTGTGACTTTGACCTAAAATGGCCGACTTCCTGTTGGCTTTGGACCATTGCTCCAAGAGACTTTTTTGTAGCTCCTGATGAGATACACATGTGTACCAAGTTTCATTATTCTAGGATAAAGCATGGTGTCAATAGACCTTTAAATGTCAAAGTTATAGCGTTTCGTTTGTTGCGGCGAGTACGCCAAGTTCACCGCTCCACCACGCCCCCTGAACATATACGAAAAGTCAATTTTTTTGATAACTTTTAAAGGCCCATGCCTTAACTGCATTCTGACCAAGTTTGAAGCCGATAGGTCGAACGCCTGAGAAGGAGTTCGTCAAAGTTCGACATGAGTAAAACTGAAAAATGACCAAAATTTGACCTTTGACCCAAAATGGCCGCCTACCTGTGCATTTTAGAGGGTACCTCCAATGTACTTTTTTTCTTGAATTGGGGAGATCTACATATGTACCGAGTTTCAGATCTCTACGACTTACGGTTTTCCCCAACTCACGTTAGGGGGCGCTGTTGAGCAGTTAGGCCACGCCCACTTGCGATTACACCAGAATCATAAAATTTTCGTTGGGGGACAATTTTGGGTGAAGTTTGGTGAGTTTTTGAATATGTTAAAGGCCCCAAACGGCCGCGCGAAGTGACGGAAAAATAATAATAATAATAATAATGAAGAAATCGAGCGATTACAATAGGCCTTCAGCAGAGCTTCGCTGCTTCGGGCCTAATTAAAGCCGCAAGCGGCGTTGAGGCCCGAAGCAGCTTAGCGCCGCTCCGGCCTTATTGTGGTGAGCATGGGAACTCTAGCTAGTCCGCCCAGTCGCGATCATGGTGCGCATTTGCCAAATATTCAAAATCACATGCAAACTCCAGAGCTCTAGCATCGCCTGCTGGTCTTGTATTCGCCATGCTGCCACAACCACGCCCACATCCTCCAACAAAACCTTCAAGCGTTTTAAAACACATCAGATCAATGTATTATCTGTCTTCTAGCACAGGATCATCTTGACTATGTCAAGGGCGTGAGAGATAGAGTGGCTTTAAACCACCAGAAAGGTGTGAAATTTATGACCAAAACTACCTTTTGATCCAAAATGGCCGACTTCCTGTTGGTTTTGGACCAGGGTTCCAAGAGACTTTTTTGTAGGTCCTGACAATTTACACATGTATACCACGTTTCATAATTCTGGGATAAAGCATGGCTGGGGGCTGATTTTTAAACTAAATTCTAGGGGGCGCTCTGGAAGAATCAGGCCACGCCCACTACATATTGGACTGCAGTCCTGTCGAGGGATGGATAAATATAGATCTTAGTGAATTTGGTGCAGCTGGGAGCTTATATTAGGAAGTTATTTTAGCTTGATGTTTCATGGAGAATGGCCAGATTTGAGGCTTGGCCACGCCCACATGCTTTGACATAGAAAAATTCTTTTGATAACTTTTGACCTTCAATGCCTCAAGGTAGTGCTGACCGAGTTTGACGCCTGGATCTCGAAAGCTCTAGGACGAGTTCGCTCAGATATGACGTCAATGAAATAGACCAAATTGTGACTTTGACCTAAAATGGCCGACTTCCTGTTGGCTTTGGACCATTGCTCCAAGAGACTTTTTTGTAGCTCCTGATGAGATACACATGTGTACCAAGTTTCATTATTCTGGGATAAAGCATGGCTGGGGGCTGTTTTTTTTAAATATTCTAGAGGGCGCTGTTGCGGAATTAGGCCACGCCCACCAAGTATTGCAATGGAATCCTGCAGGGGGTTGAACAAGGATCGATGTCAGTGAGTTTCGTGAAGCTGGGAGCTTATATTAGGAAGTTATTTTAGCTTGATGTTTCATGGAGAATGGCCATATTTGAGGCTTGGCCACGCCCACATGCTTTGACATAGAAAAATTATTTTGATAACTTTTGACCTTCAATGCCTCAAGGTAGTGCTGACCGAGTTTGACGCCTGGATCTCGAAAGCTCTAGGACGAGTTCGCTCAGATATGACGTAAATGAAATAGACCAAATTGTGACTTTGACCTAAGGCCACGCCCACATGCTTTGTCATAGAAAAATTCTTTTGATAACTTTTGACCTTCAATGCCTCAAGATAGTGCTGACCGAGTTTGACGCCTGGATCTCGAAAGCTCTAGGACGAGTTCGCTCAGATATGACGTAATTGATGTTTCATGGAAAATGGCCAGATTTGAGGCTTGGCCACGCCCACATGCTTTGACATAGAAAAATTCTTTTGATAACTTTTGACCTTCAATGCCTCAAGATAGTGCTGACTGAGTTTGACCCCTGGATCTCGAAAGCTCTAGGACGAGTTCGCTCAGATATGACGTAAATGAAATAGACCAAATTTGACTTTGACCTAAGGCCACGCCCACATGCTTTGACTTAGAAAAATTCTTTTGATAACTTTTGACCTTCAATGCCTCAAGATAGTGCTGACCGAGTTTGACGCCTGGATCTCGAAAGCTCTAGGACGAGTTCGCTCAGATATGACGTAAATGAAATAGACCAAATTGTGACTTTGACCTAAAATGGCCGACTTCCTGTTGGCTTTGGACCATTGCTCCAAGAGACTTTTTTGTAGCTCCTGATGAGATACATATGTGTACCAAGTTTCATTATTCTAGGATAAAGCATGGTGTCAATAGACCTTTAAATGTCAAAGTTATAGCGTTTCGTTTGTTTCGGCGAGTACGCCAAGTTCACCGCTCCACCACGCCCCCTGAACATATACGAAAAGTCAATTTTTTTGATAACTTTTAAAGGCCCATGCCTTAACTGCATTCTGACCAAGTTTGAAGCCGATAGGTCGAACGCCTGAGAAGGAGTTCGTCAAAGTTCGACATGAGTAAAACTGAAAAATGACCAAAATTTGACCTTTGACCCAAAATGGCCGCCTACCTGTGCATTTTAGAGGGTACCTCCAATGTACTTTTTTTCTTGAATTGGGGAGATCTACATATGTACCGAGTTTCAGATCTCTACGACTTACGGTTTTCCCCAACTCACGTTAGGGGGCGCTGTTGAGCAGTTAGGCCACGCCCACTTGCGATTACACCAGAATCATAAAATTTTCGTTGGGGGACAATTTTGGGTGAAGTTTGGTGAGTTTTTGAATATGTTAAAGGCCCCAAACGGCCGCGCGAAGTGACGGAAAAATAATAATAATAATAATTAAAGCCGCAAGCGGCGTTGAGGCCCGAAGCAGCTTAGCGCCGCTCGGACCTTATTGAGGCGACCGCGCGAGCTCCAGCTCGTCCGCTCGGTCGCCATTTCGAAGTCTCTCGTGTCTACTCCGCACCAGGGGTGCACACGCACAATAAATCTGGTTCAGATCGGATGATGTCTCACTGAGATATAACAGTTTGAATAATCTAGGGGGCGCTCTGGAGTCACATGTTAAACCACAATATCAATGTGTCCACAAGGTCTCACTGATGATACACAATAAATCTGGTTCAGATCGGATGATGTCTCACTGAGATATAACAGTTTGAATAATCTAGGGGGCGCTATGGAGTTATATGTTAAACCACATTATCAATGTGTCCACAAGGGCTCACTGATTATTCACAATAAATTTGGTTCAGATCGGATGATGTATCACTGAGATATAACTATAGAAATAATGTAGGGGGCGCACTTGAGTCAAATGTTAGCCCACCATATCAATGTGTCCACAAGGGCTCACTGATGATGCACAATAAATCTGGTTCAGATCGGATGATGTATCACTGAGATATAACAGTTTGAATAATCTAGGGGGCGCTCTGGAGTCATATGTTAAACAACAATATCAATGTGTCCACAAGGTCTCACTGATTATGCACAATAAATCTGGTTCAGATCGGATGATGTATCACTGAGATGGGACTATAGAAATAATGTAGGGGACGCATGAAGCGCAAGTTTGAGGCCTGGCCACGCCCCTTTAGCATAAACGAAAACGCAAACTTTTGATAACTTTTACTGTCCAATGTGTTAAGGGCATGTTAACCAAGTTTAAAGGCAATCCTTCAAAATCACTAAGAGGAGTTTGTTTAAATACGCAATTCAAAAACATCGGAAAATGACCTTTGACCCAAAATGGCCGACTTTGTTTTTGTTTTGGACCAGGGTTCCAAGAGACTTTTTTGTAGGTCCTGACAATTTACACATGTATACCACGTTTCATAATTCTGGGATAAAGCATGGCTGGGGGCTGATTTTTAAACTAAATTCTAGGGGGCGCTCTGGAAGAATCAGGCCACGCCCACTACATATTGGACTGCAGTCCTGTCGAGGGATGGATAAATATAGATCTTAGTGAATTTGGTGTAGCTGGGAGCTTATATTAGGAAGTTATTTTAGCTTGATGTTTCATGGAGAATGGCCAGATTTGAGGCTTGGCCACGCCCACATGCTTTGACATAGAAAAATTCTTTTGATAACTTTTGACCTTCAATGCCTCAAGATAGTGCTGACCGAGTTTGACGCCTGGATCTCGAAAGCTCTAGGACGAGTTCGCTCAGATATGACGTAATTGATGTTTCATGGAAAATGGCCAGATTTGAGGCTTGGCCACGCCCACATGCTTTGACATAGAAAAATTCTTTTGATAACTTTTGACCTTCAATGCCTCAAGATAGTGCTGACTGAGTTTGACCCCTGGATCTCGAAAGCTCTAGGACGAGTTCGCTCAGATATGACGTAAATGAAATAGACCAAATTTGACTTTGACCTAAGGCCACGCCCACATGCTTTGACTTAGAAAAATTCTTTTGATAACTTTTGACCTTCAATGCCTCAAGATAGTGCTGACCGAGTTTGACGCCTGGATCTCGAAAGCTCTAGGACGAGTTCGCTCAGATATGACGTAAATGAAATAGACCAAATTGTGACTTTGACCTAAAATGGCCGACTTCCTGTTGGCTTTGGACCATTGCTCCAAGAGACTTTTTTGTAGCTCCTGATGAGATACATATGTGTACCAAGTTTCATTATTCTAGGATAAAGCATGGTGTCAATAGACCTTTAAATGTCAAAGTTATAGCGTTTCGTTTGTTTCGGCGAGTACGCCAAGTTCACCGCTCCACTACGCCCCCTGAACATATACGAAAAGTCAATTTTTTTGATAACTTTTAAAGGCCCATGCCTTAACTGCATTCTGACCAAGTTTGAAGCCGATAGGTCGAACGCCTGAGAAGGAGTTCGTCAAAGTTCGACATGAGTAAAACTGAAAAATGACCAAAATTTGACCTTTGACCCAAAATGGCCGCCTACCTGTGCATTTTAGAGGGTACCCCCAATGTACTTTTTTTCTTGAATTGGGGAGATCTACATATGTTCCGAGTTTCAGATCTCTACGACTTACGGTTTTCCCCAACTCACGTTAGGGGGCGCTGTTGAGCAGTTAGGCCACGCCCACTTGCGATTACACCAGATTCATAAAATTTTCGTTGGGGGACAATTTTGGGTGAAGTTTGGTGAGTTTTTGAATATGTTAAAGGCTCCAAACGGCCGCGCGAAGTGACGGAAGAATAATAATAATAATAATGAAGAAATCGAGCGATTACAATAGGCCTTCAGCAGAGCTTCGCTGCTTCGGGCCTAATAATAATGAAGAAATCGAGCGATTACAATAGGCCTTCAGCAGAGCTTCGCTGCTTCGGGCCTAATAATGAAGAAATCGAGCGATTACAATAGGCCTTCAGCAGAGCTTCGCTGCTTCGGGCCTAATAATGAAGAAATCGAGCGATTACAATAGGCCTTCAGCAGAGCTTCGCTGCTTCGGGCCTAATAATGAAGAAATCGAGCGATTACAATAGGCCTTCAGCAGAGCTTCGCTGCTTCGGGCCTAATAATGAAGAAATCGAGCGATTACAATAGGCCTTCAGCAGAGCTTCGCTGCTTCGGGCCTAATAATAATGAAGAAATCCTGCGATTACAATAGGCCTTCAGCAGAGCTTCGCTGCTTCGGGCCTAATAATGAAGAAATCCTGCGATTACAATAGGCCTTCAGCAGAGCTTCGCTGCTTCGGGCCTAATAATAATAATGAAGAAATCGAGCGATTACAATAGGCCTTCAGCAGAGCTTCGCTGCTTCGGGCCTAATTAAAGCCGCAAGCGGCGTTGAGGCCCGAAGCAGCTTAGCGCCGCTCCGGCCTTATTGTGGTGAGCATGGGAACTCTAGCTAGTCCGCCCAGTCGCGATCATGGTGCGCATTTGCCAAATATTCAAAATCACATGCAAACTCCAGAGCTCTAGCATCGCCTGCTGGTCTTGTATTCGCCATGCTGCCACAACCACGCCCACATCCTCCAACAAAACCTTCAAGTGTTTTAAAATACATCAGATCAATGTATTATCTGTCTTCTAGCACAGGATCATCTTGACTATGTCAAGGGCGTGAGAGATAGAGTGGCTTTAAACCACCAGAAAGGTGTGAAATTTATGACCAAAACTACCTTTTGATCCAAAATGGCCGACTTCCTGTTGGTTTTGGACCAGGGTTCCAAGAGACTTTTTTGTAGGTCCTGACAATTTACACATGTATACCACGTTTCATAATTCTGGGATAAAGCATGGCTGGGGGCTGATTTTTAAACTAAATTCTAGGGGGCGCTCTGGAAGAATCAGGCCACGCCCACTACATATTGGACTGCAGTCCTGTCGAGGGATGGATAAATATAGATCTTAGTGAATTTGGTGTAGCTGGGAGCTTATATTAGGAAGTTATTTTAGCTTGATGTTTCATGGAGAATGGCCAGATTTGAGGCTTGGCCACGCCCACATGCTTTGACATAGAAAAATTCTTTTGATAACTTTTGACCTTCAATGCCTCAAGATAGTGCTGACCGAGTTTGACGCCTGGATCTCGAAAGCTCTAGGACGAGTTCGCTCAGATATGACGTAAATGAAATAGACCAAATTGTGACTTTGACCTAAGGCCACGCCCACATGCTTTGACTTAGAAAAATTCTTTTGATAACTTTTGACCTTCAATGCCTCAAGATAGTGCTGACCGAGTTTGACGCCTGGATCTCGAAAGCTCTAGGACGAGTTCGCTCAGATATGACGTAATTGATGTTTCATGGAAAATGGCCAGATTTGAGGCTTGGCCACGCCCACATGCTTTGACATAGAAAAATTCTTTTGATAACTTTTGACCTTCAATGCCTCAAGATAGTGCTGACTGAGTTTGACCCCTGGATCTCGAAAGCTCTAGGACGAGTTCGCTCAGATATGACGTAAATGAAATAGACCAAATTTGACTTTGACCTAAGGCCACGCCCACATGCTTTGACTTAGAAAAATTCTTTTGATAACTTTTGACCTTCAATGCCTCAAGATAGTGCTGACCGAGTTTGACGCCTGGATCTCGAAAGCTCTAGGACGAGTTCGCTCAGATATGACGTAAATGAAATAGACCAAATTGTGACTTTGACCTAAAATGGCCGACTTCCTGTTGGCTTTGGACCATTGCTCCAAGAGACTTTTTTGTAGCTCCTGATGAGATACATATGTGTACCAAGTTTCATTATTCTAGGATAAAGCATGGTGTCAATAGACCTTTAAATGTCAAAGTTATAGCGTTTCGTTTGTTTCGGCGAGTACGCCAAGTTCACCGCTCCACCACGCCCCCTGAACATATACGAAAAGTCAATTTTTTTGATAACTTTTAAAGGCCCATGCCTTAACTGCATTCTGACCAAGTTTGAAGCCGATAGGTCGAACGCCTGAGAAGGAGTTCGTCAAAGTTCGACATGAGTAAAACTGAAAAATGACCAAAATTTGACCTTTGACCCAAAATGGCCGCCTACCTGTGCATTTTAGAGGGTACCTCCAATGTACTTTTTTTCTTGAATTGGGGAGATCTACATATGTACCGAGTTTCAGATCTCTACGACTTACGGTTTTCCCCAACTCACGTTAGGGGGCGCTGTTGAGCAGTTAGGCCACGCCCACTTGCGATTACACCAGAATCATAAAATTTTAGTTGGGGGACAATTTTGGGTGAAGTTTGGTGAGTTTTTGAATATGTTAAAGGCCCCAAACGGCCGCGCGAAGTGACGGAAAAAGAAGAAGAATAATAATAATTAAAGCCGCAAGCGGCGTTGAGGCCCGAAGCAGCTTAGCGCCGCTCGGACCTTATTGAGGCGACCGCGCGAGCTCCAGCTCGTCCGCTCGGTCGCCATTTCGAAGTCTCTCGTGTCTACTCCGCACCAGGGGTGCACACGCACAATAAATCTGGTTCAGATCGGATGATGTCTCACTGAGATATAACAGTTTGAATAATCTAGGGGGCGCTCTGGAGTCACATGTTAAACCACAATATCAATGTGTCCACAAGGTCTCACTGATGATACACAATAAATCTGGTTCAGATCGGATGATGTCTCACTGAGATATAACAGTTTGAATAATCTAGGGGGCGCTATGGAGTTATATGTTAAACCACATTATCAATGTGTCCACAAGGGCTCACTGATTATTCACAATAAATTTGGTTCAGATCGGATGATGTATCACTGAGATATAACTATAGAAATAATGTAGGGGGCGCACTTGAGTCAAATGTTAGCCCACCATATCAATGTGTCCACAAGGGCTCACTGATGATGCACAATAAATCTGGTTCAGATCGGATGATGTATCACTGAGATATAACAGTTTGAATAATCTAGGGGGCGCTCTGGAGTCATATGTTAAACAACAATATCAATGTGTCCACAAGGTCTCACTGATTATGCACAATAAATCTGGTTCAGATCGGATGATGTATCACTGAGATGGGACTATAGAAATAATGTAGGGGACGCATGAAGCGCAAGTTTGAGGCCTGGCCACGCCCCTTTAGCATAAACGAAAACGCAAACTTTTGATAACTTTTACTGTCCAATGTGTTAAGGGCATGTTAACCAAGTTTAAAGGCAATCCTTCAAAATCACTAAGAGGAGTTTGTTTAAATACGCAATTCAAAAACATCGGAAAATGACCTTTGACCCAAAATGGCCGACTTTGTTTTTGTTTTGGACCAGGGTTCCAAGAGACTTTTTTGTAGGTCCTGACAATTTACACATGTATACCACGTTTCATAATTCTGGGATAAAGCATGGCTGGGGGCTGATTTTTAAACTAAATTCTAGGGGGCGCTCTGGAAGAATCAGGCCACGCCCACTACATATTGGACTGCAGTCCTGTCGAGGGATGGATAAATATAGATCTTAGTGAATTTGGTGTAGCTGGGAGCTTATATTAGGAAGTTATTTTAGCTTGATGTTTCATGGAGAATGGCCAGATTTGAGGCTTGGCCACGCCCACATGCTTTGACATAGAAAAATTCTTTTGATAACTTTTGACCTTCAATGCCTCAAGATAGTGCTGACCGAGTTTGACGCCTGGATCTCGAAAGCTCTAGGACGAGTTCGCTCAGATATGACGTAATTGATGTTTCATGGAAAATGGCCAGATTTGAGGCTTGGCCACGCCCACATGCTTTGACATAGAAAAATTCTTTTGATAACTTTTGACCTTCAATGCCTCAAGATAGTGCTGACTGAGTTTGACCCCTGGATCTCGAAAGCTCTAGGACGAGTTCGCTCAGATATGACGTAAATGAAATAGACCAAATTTGACTTTGACCTAAGGCCACGCCCACATGCTTTGACTTAGAAAAATTCTTTTGATAACTTTTGACCTTCAATGCCTCAAGATAGTGCTGACCGAGTTTGACGCCTGGATCTCGAAAGCTCTAGGACGAGTTCGCTCAGATATGACGTAAATGAAATAGACCAAATTGTGACTTTGACCTAAAATGGCCGACTTCCTGTTGGCTTTGGACCATTGCTCCAAGAGACTTTTTTGTAGCTCCTGATGAGATACATATGTGTACCAAGTTTCATTATTCTAGGATAAAGCATGGTGTCAATAGACCTTTAAATGTCAAAGTTATAGCGTTTCGTTTGTTTCGGCGAGTACGCCAAGTTCACCGCTCCACCACGCCCCCTGAACATATACGAAAAGTCAATTTTTTTGATAACTTTTAAAGGCCCATGCCTTAACTGCATTCTGACCAAGTTTGAAGCCGATAGGTCGAACGCCTGAGAAGGAGTTCGTCAAAGTTCGACATGAGTAAAACTGAAAAATGACCAAAATTTGACCTTTGACCCAAAATGGCCGCCTACCTGTGCATTTTAGAGGGTACCCCCAATGTACTTTTTTTCTTGAATTGGGGAGATCTACATATGTTCCGAGTTTCAGATCTCTACGACTTACGGTTTTCCCCAACTCACGTTAGGGGGC
>JBBPBX010084410.1:0-15313 GCA_038048925.1 Garcialebias charrua
CAAATAGTTTTATTAAAAAATTGACTTGTACGTAAAACAAACCTCTTCATGAACTAAACGCTTGCAATAATTTGTCACTAAGTTTCACTTCTGAGTTTTAGGAAGAAATGAGTTGTAGCCATGTTGGTCAATCTGTAACAAAATTATTTTTACTTTTTTGTGCGTTACGTATTCATATGCTAAGAAAAAAGCACCAGGACCATCTGATATGACTGATGAAATGCTATGGATCAGCAATCAAGAAGGAACAGGATGGCTGGAAGTTATTTTAAACAAGTTTCTGAGTGATGAGAAACTCCCAGAAGATTTAAAAGCTAGTGAGATTGTCACCATCCACAAGCAAAAAGGTGATTCACTGGAATGTGGAAATTACTGAAGAAGATAGTATACAAAAGGGTAATAGAAAGACAGATATGGGAAAGAGTAAAAATATACTCCTACCAGTTTGAACTCGTGCCTGGAAAGGGCATGACTGATGTAGTTTTCAACAATAGCAGATACTGGACGTTTGTGGGCTTGGAAAAGACTTTCGACAGAGTCCTGCAAGAGGTGGTTCACTGGAGCCTCAGATAGAAAGGCATTATGGAGATGCTAGTTCAGATTCTTAGTTCCATGTACGAAGGTGTTAAAACAACAGTCAGAACTGGCAAAGGCCACATAACAGTATTTGATTTTAAAGTGGGCGTTCATCAGGGCTCATGTCGCAGCCCACTGTTGTTTATTGTTGTGATGGACGCAGTTACTGAGCTTATTTGGAGAGAAGTGCCGTGGGATATGTTTTATGTAGAGGACCTAGTTGTGGCTGGAGATTCTGAAGTTAATTTCCAAGATAGTTTCAAACTGTGGCAGCAGGCACTTGAGATTAAAGGTCTGAAAATAAATGGCAAAAACAGAGACCATGGTTTGCTCAAAAGCTAACGAGACTTTAACATATACTGAGAATAGAGGAAATGCACTGAAGCAGATCGAAATTTTCAAGTATCTGGGGTTTGTGATGAATGCCAAAGGAAGCTGTGAGGAAAATGTTAAATGCAAAATTGGTGTGACTTGGCAAAAATGGAAGGAGTTTACTGGAGTGCTTTGTGATAAAAGGATGCCGATTCATATTAGGGAAGGTGTACAAGATGATGAAACCCACAGCCTAAAGGACTATGTTGTGTATGACTCTGAGCTACTACCACATGAAATTTTAGCACCTAATTTGTAAATGTCACTGTCCCGAGCCCTTTTTGTGATGGCTGATGGTCAATACGGTATTTTGTTAACAAAATCAAGTTTGACTCAAGTTTTAAAGTGTAAATAAAGGGCGAGGCAGAGCTCCGCGCTGGACCGCGCGCCACGCGCGCGCGCTGCGCGTGGGGGTTCACAGCAGAGCACAGCGTGAAGCAGCCTGTGGCTCCAACGTTTTCGCTCCAAATACTTGATGTCATTTGAGCAGAAGCAGGGCGGAGCGTTTAGCTACGGGACAAATTGAGGTCGCTGATTGGTCATTTGCTGACAGCCTACTGATTTGATTGACAGGTCGGGTCTGAGAACAAGTTCATTCATTCCTCCTCATCGGAGGAGGAAGTGAATGGTGACCGCTTCAAGCGATCACTTGACTTTTGGCAAAAAAACAAAAGAAAAGTCCAGATCAGCGATGAAGAAGAGGAATTTAATTCATTTGTGTGTCACACAAAACAGTCCGCCACCAGGGCAGTTTATTGTGAGACACCGCGCGCGCGTGAGCGGTCGTAAAATTTGAGCTTGGCGCGTTCGCGCGAGCGTTCAAAGGCTTGTGCAAGCGCAGCTCGCACAGCGTGGCGCCGCGTGGCCTCGCGCTAGCGCGGAGCTATGCCTTGCCCTTTACCGTTCAGAAGCGAGGGGAGCTCCGAGGGGGGCAGCTTTGTTTTTTCCATTCTTGATGAAGTTTTTCATCTTTTGGGAAAGTGAAAAGGCTCACTTGTTCACTGATGATATTAGAACACCCAAATGCAACACAACTACGGGCATTTTTCAAGTTATACAAAAAAAAATAGGCGATCTTGAAGACAATTAAACTGCGTTCTAATGGCACCCGCAGGCTCAACTTCTAGTCCCTACGTCACAAACGTTGCATGCGTAAGTACCCGAACGTCCCGTGACGAAACATGGCGCCAATTTTAAAATCACTTTTGAAACAAATTTTCATTGATTTATCATTTTGCTTGTAAAAACGAATATAGTTGAATGATACAACATATATATATATATGTTGTGCCACTTTATGCATAGTTCCAACATCATGTCACAGCGAGCAGCCTACAGGAAGAAGCAGCAGGACATTTTAAGTGTCTTTAGGTTGAGGAAGAAAATTTTCCACATTACTGCAAGATTAAAATGAGCTACTAATTATTAATCATTTATAAAAACAAAAGCTTCAAGCAAATCAATACGTTAAAAAGCTACTCGACAAATGTTCTTGTCAAAGCAGGTAGACTTTCGGAGCGTGAGGTGGATTTTCAACACAGGACAAATGAAATCATCTGAGTCAGGCTCACAAATGCTTGCGTTTACATTCCCTATAATGCAGCTCATATATTTTTGTTAGACCCTCCCTGCTTGATCAGCAGTCATGTCCGTTCCACGGCAGACATCCAGTTCTGTTCTAAAACTAGCAGAGACAAGCCCGACCTCATTATCAGGATTATTCAGTACGAGTTTAAACTGCTCCCGAGCCGGAGAAGACATAATAATCTGAAGCCTCTGTGCGTTCAAATATGTACAAAGCGTCCATTTATAATAACGCGGTGAGGTTAAAGGTCGAGAAGAGGAATTTAGTGGGCAGTCGAGGAGAGTGTTGACTGTTTTTTTTCTCTCACATTATGTAATAGAAAAAAACGCAGAGACGCAGCATGAATCTTATTTTGGCAAAAACATGGAGAAACAGAGCAAGAGAGAGCGAAAGAGAGAGAAAATCTCCAGACTGAGAAAACAATGTTCAGGCCATGTGCCGTTTTAAAAGTGAAGTGTGCGATGAGTGCACCTCATCACTGCTGGGCTTCTGGCTCCGCCGCTGAAACCTGGTCAGACCCTGTGGCATTAATGAAAATAACAGCGTGTGTGTGAGCTCCGGAGTCAAAGAACAGTCAAAGTCAACAGTGTCCGGGCTTGTTCCTGCAGCACACGGACAACTGTTTTCAGACGGCCGGTGTGAACAGACAGGAACCGAGCACTGTTTCACAAATGGCTGCTTTTCAACGTCTTTCCCGTGTTGGTAAAACAAAGATTGAACAAGTTCAGTGATGATGGAGCACTAAAACGGCGAGATCAAACGGTTTCCAATAGGATCTTGAAAGAGTTGTGCCTTGCCTCATGGAAATGGTTTCGCCAGGGTTCCCATCTGAGCTAATTGTTTCCAGATTTGATATTTCTGCTAACAAGACCCCTCCCTGTCTGTCTGTACCTCTGGGTCTCTTCCCATCGGTCTGGAGCTGCAAGGTCGGGCTGCAGCCAACACCCTCGCCTCGTGTCTGCGTGTCCGTCTGCTGGCGATCAGATCCTCTTAAATCAGACGGTCAACACGCTATGTTGTTACTGTACACGTCTCAAACGATTCTGAATAAAGCTTGCTCAACAGAACACTGGCCCTTTCATGCTAGAGTTGTAAACTGAGATCGCATTTTGTTACAGAGATGACAGCTATGTTGGTTAAAGCAATAAAAAGGACGTTATGTGTGATCTCACGTTGTAGCCCCTTTTGATGTGTGTTAACTCCAAAACGTAATGATATTCAGTGATTACCTTCTGAGAGTTTCATTCGAACACATCCACTGGTTCACGAGCTTGCATGCTGACAGACAGGGATTTGAGGTTTTAAATGAGATCTTGTGCGACCAGCTAGTGCTCAAAGTATTTGCCGGAGATAACTCTCAGCTACTTGCACGCTCACTTTTATCTGTTGGCTGTGTCGTCCATTTTTAAATTAGTTGACATCCTAAAGTTAATCAGTTTGTAGATCTGCATCCAAATGTTACTCTAAATGTTTCAAATATCGGTACCACTTTACAGCAAGGCTCTCCTTACAGATGGCCATTAAATAGGTCATAGATACATTATTCATTATTCTATAAACACTTTATAAATCATTAATAATTGTTTATTATGCATTAATTAAGGGTGACTGAGACAAAACTGACCAGTTTTTTGTCGAACAGTGAGCCAAATCTGTCCATTTCATGTAGAGTTGTTCTATTAAACATTTCAGACTACCTTATGAGCACAATAAGCATTTGTAAACATATTTGTTACGATATAATATTAGTTGTAGTGTAGCGTGTGAAGAAGGAGAGATTACCTTACTCATACACCACAGTAGATACTTATAATGCTGTGATAAAGTACAATATTATATGCTAAAGAAATATGTTTACAAATAAGTATTGTTCTTACAAGGTTAGCCTGAAGTGTTTAATACAACAACTCTAGATGAAATATATAGGTGGACAGATTTTGCTCACTACCGGTATTTGGCAACAAACTGGTCAGTTTTGTCCCTGTCACACTTAATTAATGCATAATAGGCCATTATCAAAGTCAAAGTCAACTTTATTGTCAGAACTGCAATATGTACAGGACATACACAGGACCGAAATTGCGTTTCTCTCAGTCCCTCGGTGCAACAGTAACCATCTAAACACTAAACACTAAAACATTTAATAAACATAAGCATAAAATAGTAAAAGTGTAACACTGTCCTGAGTTTTTTCATAATAGTATAAAAGTATGAAAATTTACACCAACACTGAAACACCAAACACCCCTGAAACACCAAACACCCAATGAACATAAGCATAAAATGAAATAATAAAAGTGTAATACTGTCCTGAGTTTTTGCATAGTAGTATAAAAAGTATAAAAAGTATATCTATAAAATAAACTGAAGGTTCTGAAGGTTCTATTATTAATTATTTGTAAAGTGTTTATAAAGGAATTAATAGCATATCTATAAACAATTTCTTAGCCATATACAGGTAGTTCCCAACTTATGAGCGCTCTTACTTACGAGGTTCCGGACTTACGAGCTGGCGAACGAGCAGTACATTTGTAAAGAACATACAAAAAATACAGCACTTTCATGTGTTTCTAAATGAAAGTGTGTTAGCTAACCGTTTGGAAACAAGTTTCTGAGCATGTTTATGAACTAGTATGAACATTTGTGATAAAAACGAGTGTTCGTAGTAGCGCTAGCATACATTTTCCGACTTACGACCGAAAATCCGGACTTACGAGCAACACGTGTTTTGTGTTCCGACGTACGAGATTTCGTGTTATACGAGACAGTCGTAGGAACGGAACTCGCTCGTAAGTCGGGGACCCCCTGTATAAGGGGAGCCTTATTATGAAGTAGTACCCGAATATCTGTTCAGTGGTTAATGAGATATTTTGCTAACAGAGCATTCAAACACACTCAAGTACGGACAAAAGATTACCGCCTGCCTTTCATCTTCAGGTAGCAGGTGATAAAAATATGGTTGCTGCTTTAAGCAGGCGAATGCAAGTATGAAAACCGTGATGAACAGGGAGGGAAACTCAGTCACCTTCAGCATCACACCTGCGAAAATCCACAGTGACAGTGGAAAATGTGAGTCTCCCATCATCCTCTTCCTCTTCGCAACAACATGTGCCATTCTGCAGCTGGAACAGAAAAAGGTGAATTCCTCAGCAAAGTGAGGAGGAAGTGATGACGCAGGAGGGAGCCATCAGTCAGCGAGCTGTCAAGGCGGCAGCAGACAGCTGACGTTTCACATGTTTCTCCTATATACCTCCAACCAGACAGCCAGGAACACCCCCCATCACCACCTCCACCACCACCACGAGTCATTCAGGTCATCCTCACAAAACCTAGTGTAGACAAGAGTGATGTTCACAGGAAATCTTATTGTTGGACTATCAAAGCAGCACTTTTATTTATTTTTTTATTTATTTTTTTATTTATTCATTCCAATTTTAAAACACAAAGACAATTTCAAAACAAAAAATAAAATAAAAAAACGTAAAATGAAAGGAAGCAGAAGAAGAAAAAATCTTATCATATCTGCTCCTTCTTAAACAAAATCAATTCAAAATATCAATTCAAACAATAAATCATCAATACATAATACAACAATACATGACTATCAAAATTTACCGTTTATAATTAATTTGATATTTAACAAACTTATATGTATCTTTTCAACAAAATAGTCTTAATCCTTTTCTTAAATATAAACATTGACTCCACTTTTTACATCATTTTCCAAACTATTCCATAAACCCATTCCCTGTATTGAAGTAGACCGACCTTTTAAACTAGTTCTATACTTTGGTTTTACAAAAATATCCATTCCCTTAAGATTATAACAACTCTTCCTTTTCACAAAATACGCTTGAATGTTCGATGGTAGTATGTAATTCTGAGCCTACATGACTAAAATAATATTATAATCTACTAAATCATAAAACTTAAGCAATTTCAAATGATAAAACAAAATACTTGAAGTATGACAATAATGTTTTCTTGTTATAATTCTTACAGCTCTTTTCTGTAAAATAAAAACAGGCTTTGTTATGGTTTTACGCGCTGTTCCCCAAACATTAACACAATGCGGAACTATTAATGTATTATACAGCAAATACAAAGCTTTATTATTCAATAGGTCCCTTACTTTATACAGTACTGCAGTGGACTTAGAAATCTTTGTTTTTACAAAACTTGCTGTCTCCATTATAGTTTATCATCAATAATTACAGCCAGAAACCTTACCTCGTTTACTTTTAAACATCACCAGGCTGATCAGGACCACAATAGCTCAAATCTCAGCCTGGATAGCAAACATTTTGAGCAATATGTAACATAAACAGTGTAATGGTTAGATACAAAGACAATGACTAAGACTCAGCTTTGTAGTTTCTAATTAAAAAATACCGTCCATCTTCATAAAATTGAAGGCCGAGTGTTCCTCGAGAGAGTTTTAGATTACAGGGAACCCTCGATTTACGAACGAGTTCTGGACCTAAGGACCGTTCGTATGTCGAAAAAAACGTAAGCCAGATCCTATTAAAAAAAAATAAAAAATAAAAAAATATATATATATATATATATATATATATCCATCCATCCATCTTCTTCCGCTTATCCGGGGTCGGGTCGCGGGGGTAGCAGCCTAAGTAGGGAGGCCCAGACTTCCCTCTCCCCAGCCACTTGGAGCAGTTCCTCCGGGGGAATCCCAAGGCGTTCCCAGGCCAGCCGAGAAACATAGTCCCTCCAGCGCGTCCTGGGTCTTCCTCTGGGTCTCCTCCCGGTGGGACGTGCCCGGAACACCTCACCAGGGAGGCGTCCAGGAGGCATCCTAACCAGATGCCCGAGCCACCTCAACTGGCTCCTCTCGATGTGGAGAAGCAGCGGCTCTACTCCGAGTCCCTCCCGGATGACTGAGCTTCTCACCCTATCTCTAAGGGAGAGTCCAGCCACCCTGCGGAGAAAACTCATTTCAGCCGCTTGTATCCGAGATCTTGTTCTTTCGGTCATAACCCAAAGCTCATGACCATAGATGAGGGTGGGAACGTAGATCGATCGGTAAATTGAGAGCTTTGCCTTTTGACTCAGCTCTCTCTTCACCACGACAGACCGGTACAGCGCCCGCTTCACTGCGGACGCTGCACCTATCCGCCTATCGATCTCACGCTCCAGTTTTCCCTCATTCGTGAACAAGATCCCGAGATACTTAAACTCCTCCACTTGGGGCAGGACCTCCTCCCCGACCCGGAGAGGGCATGCTACCCTTTTCCGGCTCAAGACCATGGCCTCGGATTTGGAGGAACTGATCCTCATCCCGGCCGCATCACACTCGGCTGCAAACCGCTCCAGTGAAAGTTGTAAATCACGAACTGATGAAGCCAGTAGGACCACATCATCTGCAAAAAACAGAGAAGCGATTCTAAGGTCACCAAAACGGATCCTCTCAACACCTTGGCTGCGCCTAGAAATTCTGTCCATAAAAGTTATGAACAGAATCGGTGACAAAGGGCAACCTTGGCGGAGTCCAACTCTCACCGGAAACGAGCCTGACTTACTGCCGGCAATGCGGACCAAGCTCTGACACCGGTCGTACAGGGACCTAACAGCCCTTATCAAAGGGCCTGGTACCCCATACTCCCGGAGTACCCCCCACAGAACCCCCCGAGGGACGCGGTCGAATGCCTTCTCCAAGTCCACAAAGCACATGTAAACTGGTTGGGCAAACTCCCACGCACCCTCCAGGACCCTGTTGAGGGTGTAGAGCTGGTCCAGTGTTCCACGACCAGGACGAAAACCACACTGCTCCTCCTGAATCCGAGGTTCGACTATCCGACGGACCCTCCTCTCCAGAACCCCTGAATAGACCTTACCAGGGAGGCTTAAGAGTGTGATCCCCCTATAGTTGGAACACACCCTACGGTCCCCCTTTTTAAATAGGGGAACCACCACCCCAGTCTGCCAATCCAAGGGAACTGCCCCCGATGTCCACGCGATATTGCAGAGTCGCGTAAGCCAACACAACCCTACAACATCCAGAGCCCTAAGGAACTCCGGGCGAATCTCATCCACCCCCGGAGCCTTGCCACCGCGGAGCTTTTTAACCACCTCGGCGACCTCAGCACCAGAGATCGGAGAACCCGACCCAAAGTCCCCAGGCTCTGCTTCCTCAGTGGAAGACGTGCCAGTAGGATTGAGGAGGTCTTCGAAGTATTCCGCCCACCGACTCACAACATCCCGAGTTGAGGTCAGTAGCACGCCACCTCCACCATAAATGGTGTTGGTCTCGTACCTCTTTCCCCCCCTGAGACGCCGGATGGTGGACCAGAATCGCCTCGAAGCCGTACGGAAGTCATTCTCCATGGCCTCTCCGAACTCCTCCCACGCCCGAGTTTTTGCCTCAGCAACCACCNCTGGGTGATTTCAACGTTCATTTTGATGATTTGAACAACCCCCTCACCAGAGACTTCACATCTTGCCTGGACAGCTGCGGCTATCAACAATTCATCGACTTCCCAACACACAAGATGGGCCACACCCTGGACTTACTCTGCTGCTCTGGACTTTCTCCTCTTAACTGTTCTTCTGATGAACTCCCATTTACTGATCACCTGATGATTTCATTCACTGTTAATCTTAAATTTTCCTCAGATAAACCTCAACGCACTCTTTCCTTCCGTAATATCAAGAATATCAACCATGTCACTCTTTTATCTCATATTAATGATACCCTCTCCACCTTCAGCTCCTCCAACCCAGATGATCTTGTCACATTATACAACACCAGCCTAACCAACATCATTAACTCTGTTGCTCCCCTGAAAACCCGGACTGTTTCCTTCACCAATTCTGCACCCTGGTTCACTCCAGCACTCCGCTCCCTGAAAACCAAAGGTCGCCGGCTAGAGCGTCTTTATAAAAAATCCGGTCTCACAATCCACAAGGAACTTTATGCAAACCACCTCATCCATTACAAGAACAGTATTTCTCAAGCCAAATCCACCTACTTCTCTGACATCATCAGTTCCAATGTTGGTAATTCAAAGACATTGTTCTCTCTCCTCCACCGTTCTGTCTCATCTCCTAACTCCCTGCCCTCTCACATGGTTTCCACAGAATTCTGCAACTCCATTATGTCATATTTCAATGAAAAGATTATTTCAATTCATAAACACCTTGGACCAAATACTGCCCCCAGCATCCTTGTTGAACTCCCCCCTCCCTCCCTCCCTTTCTCTGTCTTCTCCCTCCCCTCTGCTGATGACATTGCTGACATTATCAGCAAGTCCAAGTCCTCATCCTGTCAACTTGACCCATTTCCCACAGTTCTTGTTAAATCCTGTCTCCCGTCTCTGCTCCCTATCATCACTAATATCATCCACTCCTCCCTGACCTCTGGCATTGTTCCCACAGCCTTCAAATCTGCTGCCATCACCCCCATCATCAAGAAACCAGGTCTTGACTTCACCAACTTCAGTAATCTTCGTCCGATCTCCAATCTGCCCTTCATCTCCAAGATCCTTGAAAAAACTGTTGCTAGTCAACTTCACTCTCACCTGTCCAACAACAACATTTATGAAGAGTTTCAATCTGGATTTCGCCCCCACCATAGCACCGAAACAGCTCTAGTAAAAATTACTAACGACCTCCTTCTTGCTGCTGACTCTGGTCTTCTGTCCATCCTCATTCTTCTTGATCTAAGTTCTGCCTTCGACACCATCTGTCATTCTATCCTCCTCAACAGACTAACCTCCATTGGCATCTCAGGTACCCCGTTAGACTGGTTCACCTCCTATCTCTCTGACCGCACCCAATTCATTCAGCTTAAATCCTTCCGTTCCCAGTCTTCCCCTGTCTCCACGGGTGTCCCCCAAGGCTCTGTCCTCGGACCCCTCCTCTTCATCATTTACCTCCTTCCTCTAGGCCACATCTTCCGCAAACACGGCGTCCATTTCCACTGCTATGCTGATGACACGCAGCTCTACTTGTCATCAAAACCTAACTCCACCCACCCTCCCTCCATCCTCACCGACTGTCTCAACGAGCTAAATCACTGGTTTTCTAACAATTTCCTTCAACTAAACAGCAACAAAACAGAAGTCATTCTCGTCGGTACCAAAAACTCTATCTCAAAATCAGAACATCTTCTCGTCCCCCTTAACAACTCTCTGCTATCCCCCTCCCCTCAGGTCAAGAGCCTCGGTGTCATCCTCGACACCACTCTTTCCTTCACTTCACACATCAACAGTATTACTCGGTCTGCTTATTTCCACCTCCGTAATATTAACCGTCTCCGTCCTTCTCTGACACCTCGCTCCACAGCCATCCTGGTGCACAGTCTTGTGACTTCCCGTATTGACTACTGCAACTCTCTTCTCTACGGCCTCCCCAACAAATCTCTCCACAAGTTACAGATGGTCCAGAACTCAGCTGCCCGTGTCATCACTCAAACCTCCTACTATGATCACATCACTCCTGTCCTGCAGCAGCTCCACTGGCTCCCGGTTAAATCACGCATCATCTTCAAAATTCTACTTCTCACGTTCAAATCTATCCACAACCTTGCCCCTCCTTATCTATCCGACCTCCTACAAATCTCCATCCCATCACGCTCTCTCAGGTCCTCCTCTTCACTACATCTCCATGTACCCTCTGCCCGCCTCTCCACCATGGGGAGCAGGGCCTTCACCTGCTCTGCCCCTCACCTCTGGAACGCCCTACCGCCAGACCTTCGAAACACCACCTCCCTCTCTCTGTTCAAGACTGCCCTGAAAACCCATCTCTTTAGACTAGCGTATCACTAACTTTACTAAATGTATTTTATCTTACCATTTTATATCCTTTATGTATTTTATATTTCAATTTGTCTCTGATAATGTTTGCTCTGTATTACACTGTGTTGGTTTGTTAAGTGTCCTTGGGTGTCATGAAAGGCGCTTTTAAATAAAATGATTATTATTATTATTATAAAATAAGATTTTTCAACAAGAAAAAAATTATGAGATGCGTGACGTAACCCCGAATCGCCGTAAATCGAGGACTACCTGTATACTGTTTCTTTTTATACTTTATATTTTTGCTATTTTTAGGTGTAACTGGGACCTGGGGTGTACAATTTCGTTCCACTTCATGTACCACATGTGATGCAAATGACAATAAAGAAGCTTGACCCTCAAATGATCAAAACTAAAGCTGAAAACTAAAACCAGCAAAGCAGTAGCTAAAAGCTAATCCTAGCTAAACCAAAGCTGAAAGCTGAAAATAGAGCATGTTAAAGTAGATTTTAAAAAAGCACATCTGTTTTCAAATATTTGACGAAATCTCAGAGAACAAAAATACATAAATAATCCATCAACCATTACAAATGCCAAAAGCTGTGATTCCTGAACAAGTGGAGCGTTTTGATTCCTCAATAGCTGAAATGATGATGTTATTAAATTTAAACCAGCACTGACAAATTTATAAACAAGACAACAAATGTGTGAAAGCAGAACTTTCACATTAAAGAAAAATAATCCTTATTTAAATGCCCTGCAGTTGAGTTTGGAAATAAAATACTGTAGAAACTATTGTTGCCAGCTTTGATTTGCCAGAACATTTATTTTAGTTATTTTAAATTTGTTTTTGTTTGATTGATGAGAACAGAAATGAGCTCTCAGCTATAAATCATATTTTGTGCTTGAACTCTTTTATTCTGCAACATGTATCTCTTGTTTTACAGTGCAGGGAGAATCCAGCTGATGGCACAAAAAGGAAGCAGAGTTCATCATCTAAAAGAATGTAATTTTTTTCTAAACTGTAATATGGAGCTGAGAGGACGAGGATCAGATTGTGACACACTGACCTATTGATGCAGCAAACCTTCCAGCTCCACATTACAGAACGGTGGTTTTATGGACTGGGAGCAGGAGGCTGGGGATTAATCTAGCCTCCAGAAGAAAACAAGCAGATTAACTGAATGAGGGAAGTGGTGAGGGATTACGAGAGAGCCCAAAAGAATCCCAGCAAATCAACTGGCAGTACAGAACAATCATCTACAGTATACTACAGCTCTGCACTTTTTTTATTTATTATAAATTTTATATTAGTACAAATTAGAAAACAATAAAACATAGCTGGTGAAATAAAAAGCTTATTTTCTTGAAGGGATGCATTTCATCTGCTTCCTGTCATGTCAGAGTTTTTAACTAAAATCATCCAGCCCTCTCTGGATGATTTACAGAGTTGGAGCAGCTTAAGGTTAAGGCACATTAATGCTCTCAGTATGTGTTGTGAATGACTTTCAGCTACTACCACACCAAATTTTAACTTAATATCTGTATAAATGACTGAGTTGTGGTCATTTTTGTTGTTGTTGTTGTTGTTGGCTAATTTTGATTAGCTTTGGGGTTCATTGTAAACTCAGTTGACTCCAAAAGACTTTATGGGAGTTTCATTAAAATCAGTCAAGTGGTTCATAGGATATTTTGCTAACAGACAACAAAGGTAATGGGAAAGTTCTCAGCAAAAATACTGCACAATGTTTAGTGTTTGGAATATGTCATTTGTGTGATGATCAACCACTTCCACATCACATTTTAACCCCATATCTGCAACCCAAAAAAAATGGCTTGAAATCAATTTTGTGTTTCCTAATGTCATTTAGCTGGAGTGGACTTTTTGGATTCAGAAGAATTTAAGTGTAATTAAGTTGTAGATACACATCCAATGACTGTTTCAGAAAATCCATCCAGTGGTTCATGAGATTTTTTGCTAACTCTATCTAATCTAAAGCTAAATCGTCGCCTCTCGCCTTCAGCAGTGGCTGATCATTACGCTTATGAGCGTGTTTAAAGCGGTGCTGCAAAGTGGAAGCATGAGGCTCCATGTGCAGCCAATCAGTTCCAGTTGGTCCCTCATCCCCTACAAAGGCTCTTTGATGTGAGCGAGGCCTTTAAATCCAACCCATAGGGAGTCACAAGACCGGCCCGACTTTGCTCTGACTGAAGGAGAAACCTGCACAAGACCTGCTGCACAACAACCAAACCTCTTCCTGTCTGACAGTAAAGGTGCGAGCAGCAGGTTCACCAGGAGCGTCGTCTGAATCCGGCAGGGCCGCAGTATGAAATGGGAGGAAACAGTCAGTCCTTGTTGCTTTTACAAACAAACTCGTCTATTTTTGTTCAGTTTCTTTCTGCCAGCCCCCATCAGCTTCCTCATCCTGTTGTGCTGCTGCTGGCGTCTTTCCAAAAATACTCTAGCTTCTCCTCCTCTAAGCTCCTCTTCTTCCCTGCCTTCTCCCACTTGGTGCTTCGGACAAACAAAATGTCTGCCATGCATGAATCCTTCCTCGTCCCCCCCTCTCTCCCTCCCCGTCAGCTTCCTCTGCTGAGCTGTGCAGCAGTTACATAAGAGCCGAGGTCAAAGTGTCACTGCCATTGTCGAGGGAGACGCAGAGCGGGGTGGGGTGGCTTTGGAGGAGGGAGAGTGACAGGCGAAGGAGAAGAAAAGTATTTATCCGCTTAGAGGATTTCCACCTGCGCATGAAAGCATTTAGCTGTTTGAGCGTATTTAAAGAGGCCGACATGATGCAGGGACGCGTCTCGATTGAGTCAGAGGTGGACTGAACAAAAGAATGTGCACGCCTGTGTTTTATTATGTGTGATGCTCGGAGCTCCTCGGCTGCTCCACTAACCCAGTTTGAGTAATCTCTGCCTTCATGCTGTTTCACAACGCTGCTGCCAGATCGTTGCATCATGAGGCCGCCGCTAGAGCAACATAACTCACCGCTCCCCCCCGTCATCATCCATCTTGTTTCCAGAAAACACAGTCATCTATAACATAACCAAGTGCACAAGCAGTGGCGGAGCTAGAGGGGGGGCCGGGGGGGCCAGTGCCCCCCCAACCATCTGATTGGCCCCCCAGTGGCCCCCCCAGAAAAAATTTTTTTTTTTTTGTACTTCATTGTGTGTTTTATGAGTGTGGACAAAGTCAAACACTAAAGCTGTTTAGAAAAAGTTTATGTTGTTTATTTTCTTAAAGGGACAGAAATGTTTGTGAAACCTTGTTTTCGTACCAGTTTGAAGGAGCGGTGTACAATAATTCAGGGAATAAGATTGTGGAATGGTCTGGAAGAAAATGTTAAAACAGCCAGATCTCTGTATATATTTAAGATATTGTTAAAAGGGATTTTTTTTTTTTTAAGAATATGAAAAACTAGCATAAGAATTTATATGAATCGTTGTTTGAGTTGATGTAGTCTTTAATTTGGTGATGTAGTTAACTTTGTTCTTTGGTAAATTATTGTTGTGAGTATCTTTGGGTAAAAAGGGGCAGAGATTACAGTATAAGATTATTCTTCATCTGCTGCCTTTCATTTTATTTTGAATGTGTTTTTTTTTTGAGTTGTTACTTGATTTTAATGAAATGAATAAAATTTAAATAAATAAATAATAAATAAATAAATAAAAAGACTTGATTTCTAAACTTAAAAATATTTAGATCACAGATCAAAAGTTTAAACTGAGAGAATGTATCATTTTAAGGGAAAAATATGTTGTTTCAAAATTTCATAGCGTCAACAAATCCCAAAAAAGTTGGGACAAGTCCATTTTTACCACTGTAAGTGGACCCCTTACCGATAGCCTTGGCCCCCCCTCGGCTCCCCCAGCAATAAAAGTCTAGCTCCGCCACTGTGCACAAGCGACTTGGACCGCTTTCGTTTGCTTTGGCTGACGAGTTCCGAGTCGTTCCCCGACAGAACAGAAAAGTTATATAATTTGCGGCACAGATTTTTTGTTTTTTTTTGGAACAACAAAA
>JBBPBX010084411.1:0-15312 GCA_038048925.1 Garcialebias charrua
TGGACAGATTGTCTATGGGACTAATAGTTTTCCTGTGGACAGATTGTCTACAAGACTAATAGTTGTCCTGTGGACAGATTGTCTATGGGACTAATAGTTGTCCTGTGGACAGATTGTCTATGGGACTAATAGTTGTCCTGTGGACAGATTGTCTATGGGACTAATAGTTGTCCTGTGGACAGATTGTCTATGGGACTAATAGTTGTCCTGTGGACAGATTGTCTATGGGACTAATAGTTGTCCTGTGGACAGATTGTCTATGGGACTAATAGTTGTCCTGTGGACAGATTGTCTATGGGACTAATAGTTGTCCTGTGGACAGATTGTCTATGGGACTAATAGTTTTCCTGTGGACAGATTGTCTACAAGACTAATAGTTTTCCTGTGGACAGATTGTCTACAAGACTAATAGTTTTCCTGTGTACAGATTGTCTACAAGACTAATAGTTGTCCTGTGGACAGATTGTCTATGGGACTAATAGTTGTCCTGTGGACAGATTGTCTATGGGACTAATAGTTTTCCTGTGGACAGATTGTCTACAAGACTAATAGTTGTCCTGTGGACAGATTGTCTATGGGACTAATAGTTGTCCTGTGGACAGATTGTCTATGGGACTAATAGTTGTCCTGTGGACAGATTGTCTATGGGACTAATAGTTGTCCTGTGGACAGATTGTCTATGGGACTAATAGTTGTCCTGTGGACAGATTGTCTATGGGACTAATAGTTGTCCTGTGGACAGATTGTCTATGGGACTAATAGTTGTCCTGTGGACAGATTGTCTATGGGACTAATAGTTGTCCTGTGGACAGATTGTCTATGGGACTAATAGTTGTCCTGTGGACAGATTGTCTACAAGACTAATAGTTTTCCTGTGGACAGATTGTCTACAAGACTAATAGTTTTCCTGTGGACAGATTGTCTACAAGACTAATAGTTTTCCTGTGGACAGATTGTCTACAAGACTAATAGTTTTCCTGTGGACAGATTGTCTACAAGACTAATAGTTTTCCTGTGGACAGATTGTCTACAAGACTAATAGTTTTCCTGTGGACAGATTGTCTACAAGACTAATAGTTGTCCTGTGGACAGATTGTCTATGGGACTAATAGTTGTCCTGTGGACAGATTGTCTATGGGACTAATAGTTTTCCTGTGGACAGATTGTCTACAAGACTAATAGTTTTCCTGTGGACAGATTGTCTATGGGACTAATAGTTGTCCTGTGGACAGATTGTCTATGGGACTAATAGTTGTCCTGTGGACAGATTGTCTATGGGACTAATAGTTGTCCTGTGGACAGATTGTCTATGGGACTAATAGTTGTCCTGTGGACAGATTGTCTATGGGACTAATAGTTGTCCTGTGGACAGATTGTCTATGGGACTAATAGTTGTCCTGTGGACAGATTGTCTATGGGACTAATAGTTGTCCTGTGGACAGATTGTCTATGGGACTAATAGTTGTCCTGTGGACAGATTGTCTATGGGACTAATAGTTGTCCTGTGGACAGATTGTCTATAATAGTTGCCATGTGAGTCTTCTCTGCTGACAGTGAAGTCCTAACCAATGAGAGTTTCTTCAAACTCATTTCTGCCTGGAGATGCAAATTTTAACTATTCTGATTGTATAACTATTTTCATGAATTAATTAAAAAGTTTCTTGCTGCACTGTAAAGTAGTTTACAGAAAATGACAAATTTGCAAAGAAAAGAAAAGAAAACGCATTGAATATAAATATTTATATATTTTATTTTAATAATATATTTATTTTAAAGTTTTAAAATTAACATTTCATATGTGCTGATTTGCCTAAATGCTTCTAAAACGCATTGACATAGTTTCTCATATTTGTAAAATGCACAATTTTCTACTTGATTTTCCTCTTCTAGATCCACTATGTATTCAGTCAAAGTTATATTATTGATTCCTGTGTGCACGTACCTTCATCTGTCTCTGGGAGGGATAAATTGCTTCATCAAGCCGTTTAAGTTCTGACAGAAATTGTTCAAATGGACAATCTGCGTCCGTGTTGCCTCACAAATGTCTAAGTAGAGGGTAGAGAGCATTTTGCTTCTGCTTTTAGAGTTTCACTTCACATGACTTGATGCTCTTTGTGTTTTAATTGTATGAATTCAAAGATGTGAAACAAACCTTAAAGGACTCGCCCCATCTCTACTCCCCAACAGTTATCTTCAAAAGCTTCAACCTTTTCCTTAGAACAACTTTAGTCAATCTCACTTTACTGATGGCAGCAGCTCATCCATTACACAGCAACATGATGGAGTTTCTGTTATAGAACAAGGGAGAAGCATTCATCACTGTTTGTGTCTTTTGCAACTGTCCTGACATTATCCATTGTGTTTGTTTTCAGTCATGATTACATCGATTACAGTTCCTCAATTAGCACAGTTTAATAGGAACAAGAAGTGAGGGAAACTATACTAGAGCTCTGTTTAGACTGAATGTTTGTGAACCATGATACACATTTTCCAGGTGATGCTGACCTCTGCACCAAATACATCTGAGCAGGAGCAGCTTAGTGTGGTTGCAGGTGTACAGTGGATCTAAAATTCTCAACACCCTTCATAAAATATCAGATTTTTGTGATGTTAAAAAATAAAATCAACACTGATAATTTAAAAATTGTAACTTGCTGTAACATTAAACTGAATTAAAAAAAAAAAAACACTGCTGCAGGGATGCAATCCAGGGTTTTGATGAACAGTTATCCTGAACAGTCCAATCCAGTTTGATGAGCAAATCATGGGGGCAGCACGGGGGATCAGTTGGTAGAGCCGCCACCTGTCAGGGAGCAGGTCACTGGTTCAAATCCCTGCCGGGGGACCTTTCTGGGTGGAATTTGCATGTTTTCTCCATGCTGCGTGGGTTTTCTCTGTGTACACCTGTTTCCTCCTACAGACCAGAAACATGCATGTTAGACTGACTGGTAACTCTAAATTGTCTCTAGGTGAGAGAGAGAGAGTGAATGGTTGTTTGTCTCATTTGTCTCTATGTGTCCCTGCATGGACTGGAGATCTGTCCAGGGTCTGGGATGCACTGTGGTCTCCCAGGGTCTCCAACCTGTCCACTGATGGCTGGACATGGGCAGTGACCCCTGTGACCCAAAATGGAAGAAGCGGTTAAAGATAATGGATGGATGAACAAATCAGGGCAAACAATTCAATTCAATTCAATTCAAAAATACTTTATTAATCCCAGAGGGAATTTAAATTAAATGTTGTTGTAACTCATCATCCTGGTTTCATTATAGAGTTGTTCTGGATGCTGATGGCTGTGGGCAGGAAGGATCTCTTGTAGCGGTCTACAGTGGATCTGAAGAAGCCTCTGACTGAAGACACTCTGTTGTTGTATGACAGTCTGATGAAGAGGATGCTTGTCTATAATGGTCTTCATTTGATGAAGAATCCTTCTTTGTACAATAATCTCCAAAGATTCTAGAGGAGTCCCCAGAACTGAGCCAGCCTTCATCGTGAGCTTGTTGATATTTTTCAAGTCACGTGCTCTGGTGCTGCTACCCCAGAAGAGACAGCTCTCTCTACAACAGACTTACAGAAGATATGCAGCATCTTGCTGCAAACACTGAAGAACTGCAGCTTCCTCAAGAAGTACAGTCTGCTTTTTGTAGACGCTGCACTGTTGCATTTCCAGTTCAGTCTGTTGTCCAGGTGAACCCCAAGATATTTATACTTCTCCAACACCTTCACTTCTTCTCCAATGATGGAAATAGTGTTGGTCCTATTCCTGTTACTCCTGAAATCTACAATCATCTCCTTTGTTTTGTTCACATTCAAGATCAGTTCCATGTGTTCAGCTTCTTGTCCATCTCTGATGCACCCGACCACTGCAGAGTCATCTGAATATTTCTGCACATGACAGGAGTCTGTTTTGGACTGGAAATCTGAGGTGTAGAGTGAAAAGGAATGGTGAGAGTACAGGACCCTGTGGTGCTCCTGAGCTACTGACCACCTGGTTAGACACACAACCCTTCAGTCTCACAAACTGTGGTCTGTTTGTCAGCTGGTCTTTGATCCAGGTGATTGTTGAGGCCTCCACCTGACTCTTCTGCAGTTTCTGACAACTGGATTGTGTTAAATGCACTGGAGAAATCAAAGAACATGACTTTCACAGTGCTGAACCTTACAGTCACCATTTAAATCTGCTCTGGTAGATCTGCTGCAGTCCTGCAGTTTCTGCTGAATGGTTTGGGTGAAAGTCCACTTAAACATTTGAAGATCAATTTCTTTTATTTGTATTTTATAAAATTGGAAAGTTCTAGAATACCAAACTTAGCTAAAATATTACAGTGATGAAATCTGATTGTCTTTTGGTATAAAAACTTCAAGACCTGATTGTAGAGACTTTCCACTGGTTTAAGTGCAGTTTGGTGAGTCTGTGACCAGACATTAGCTCCATAAGACAAATGTGAACGAATCATTGAGTTGAAGAAACATCTCTGCACAATGAAGTGTCAAACATTTTCTAATTATTTTAAAACTATTTATGTTGAAATATAAGCTTCTATTTTATGTTCATATATGTGAGCATTGATTCCAGACAGACAGTGTCTCACCTGTCACAAAGATCACTGGTCTCTGGGTCCTCCCCCAGACATTTTTGAATAAAGTAGATGCAATTTCCTGCAATCTTGTGTATTTGAACAGATTTACATCTACATTTACCTACATTGATTCAACAACTATTTTAGCGAGCAACAACAGCTCTCTCCTTCTGTGTGAGTAGAGCAGCTCCTCTTTTGTCAAGGCAAGCATCCAACCCCACCCCCTCACTCCCCTCACTTCACGGTTCTGAGCCCGACTCATCTTTTGTCAGTGTTGCCAGGTGAGAAATGTAGGATTATCGTACTAGAGCCCCAAAATTATCGTATTTTGAGGGAAATTATCGTACACCCGTCAAAACCAAAATAACAAGTATGCACTATAGTCACTCTGTTGTTGAATTGCGTCTAACAGGCACTCACAGCGTTGTGGCATCAGTACGGGTGGGAACCATAGACAATAATACGTATTAATGCCTGGTGGCAACTAATGAGCCCGCCCCCCGCGCTTCTTGTTTTGTTTCATGGCGGTTTTAATTTAATATCAAAAAAGGCGTTCAATACAGGATCAACTGGACTTTATTTGTTGCAGAAAACGTTTCGACTTCTGTCCAGAAGTCGAAACGTTTTCTGCAACAAATAAAGTCCAGTTGATCCTGTATTGAACGCCTTTTTTGATTTCATCATGTCCTGGACGACTGAGAATCTTCACCAGCATTTTAATTTAATAACTCAACTAAATTCTGTCTATTAAGTTTGTATTTTCAAGGAAATAATAACCTGATATTTAGCTTTACTGATATCACTACTAAAAACATCCCTAATTGTAAATTTAATATTAATTTTATTTATTTATTTTTGTTAATGCATTCTTTCTGTTTCATACCTTGGACATCCCATAAAGACATGTTGAACCGTTTCAGGGAGATTGCTGGTGCACATGTCACAAAAAAGTCCTGTTGCAAGCTTTCCAAGATTTATTAAGGTCTGTGTGTCCTATTCTAATGCGAGTAAGTTCCTGTTTCTTCCTGCTTTCCTTGTATATCCTACCTTTTTTGTTGTGTAAATGTCTTCCTGTATCAGTAATGTCCCAGGTTTCCTGGCATATTTTCTTAATATATTTCTTAATTATAATTTAACATTTAACTTTATATAAATGTTTTCTCATTTTCATCACTTCTTCCAGACCGGTGTCACACGAGACACGGCTCTGCTTTTTCTTCTTTTCTAACTCATGGGGCGGGCGCAGCGGGCTATTCAGCCAATCATGGCCGTTGTTCTGAGGCAAACGGACGCACGTCACTCTTTAGGTCACATTTAGAAAAGCACGATTGGCTGGAATTTCAAGATGCATTCAGGGTTCACAAAAAAACTCAGACAGACCGTTGCGGCAGGCTGATGGAAACCGATCACAACTACACATTCAAGGAACGGTCAAATTATCGTATTTTTGGCCTTTTTCGAGATTATTGATCGTACATCGTACAGAGGGCAAAATTATCGTACAAATACGATAATTATCGTACACCTGGCAACACTGTCTTTTGTTGAATTCAGTGCTGTGTGTTGTTGTCCGACTCCATGTGAAACTTCCAGGTGATTCCTCTGTCTCTTTATGGCCACTGAGGTCCTGCCCACCTGGTTATCTCGGCACTCACCCCCACACCACTTGGTTGCTCCTGCTCCTATCTCGATTGCCACATGCTTCAATTCTCAGTTGTCCAACTAAGGACAATTCATCCATCCATTTATTTTATAAAGTAAATTGGACAGTCTTTTCAATATTTTGATCGCGGTTATTTTTGACAAATTAGCGATGTTGTTTTGATGTGTGATTAATGTGAATAATACACATCAAACATTTCTCTTTTATATGTTTTAATAAATAATCAACATTTTGTTAATAACCCCCTTAAACTATAAAACTGATTTGCAATTTAGTTGTGCTGTTTAATTATATTTTTGAGTTTTTTTTTAAATAAAAATTTACAATGACTTTGGATTTTTAGGGGTGGAGATTTGAGTTACCGGATCAAAGCAAACAGTTGGCGGAACACAACCTAAATGTTCCATCACAGTGGACCAGTTAACTGGTTGGTCCACTCTGTGAGTGTACTGCTTGGTGGGGAAACAGTTTATATGTGACTTCTCAGATTTTTCTACTCTGGCTCTCGCTCAAGGTGGATGCTCCTGCTCTCCCTCCCCCTGTTCTCCTTCCTCCTGCTTTGCTTTATGTGTGTTTGAAGCTCCTGGTACACATCTCCAGAATAAAAAATATGTTTACAGTATGGATCTGGTGAGCTGGACTTTCAACTAGGGGTTGAACGAGTACATAATTTTTAACCTCGACATTAACATAAAAAAACTCGAGCGGCACTCGAGTAGCCGATGACGTCACAGTGTCTTACGATGCAAAATAAATAAATAAATATAAATGCCTAAAAACGTCTTTACAAAAAGAAAAAAAAGACCAACAAAGCATTGGGAGCATTTATTATGCTCCTATCATTTATCATACTGCACATAAGTCACAGGAAAAACAAAACTATTAGTTATATTAATAATATTAAAAGTGAAAGTATAAGGCGATGAAAACCGAAACTTAAAAAACAAATGGGGCCACAGCCACACCGTACCACCGCCTGCAGTGCTGTGCAATTTAGGTTTACTTTTAGAGATTGTGTTATAGGTTTTTGGTAGCTCTTGAGAGATGAATATTTGTTTTTTTGTTTGTGAACCGAGAGAGATGAAGATTATAAACTGTTTTACCTTTTTGACAAGACTGGACCAGCTTCATAGATCCGTGTGCACAAAGGAATACATTTTGTAGCATCTACTAAAAGCTAAAAGCTACCCCGCGCTCTGTTTTTAATCACGTGATGACGTAACTACGGGTAGTCGAGGTGGACAAAAAAGCCTCGATAGAAGTCAAAGCACTCGATCTGTGGAAAACTCGGTTATTCTGTTAATGCACTACTTTCAACACAATCAACCAAATGTTTTCAACAAAACGACAGGGTCCAGGAGAACCCTCTTGTCCGGCTGAGACTCAAGCTGTGCGGTACGTCAGAGATCCATGCAGCTGATGAGTCTCTCTGTACTGTTTCAGGAGGATGCTGAAGACGTTTATATATTTGGATTTATGATAGCAGGGGTTCTGCTCTTTGGCATCGGTGGGGTTCTGTTTTATTGATTTTTGAAGAAGACATCAGCAGGAGTTTCGGCCATGACAAAGCTTCCGAGTCTGTGTGAAGGTTTGGTTTGTTCTATGAGGACTCAAAATCAGCTGGTTTACGAGCTAAACCGTAAGATGGAGGTGATTTGTGAGAATTGCAGGCCACCTACAGCTCCTAGGACTCGTCAGCACGCTGGGATTGACCTTGAAGAGAACTCATAACACGGATCAGTGAAGTGGATACTCATAAATTTGGTCATTTTGGGTCAAGGTTGACAAGGAAAAACTATCTGCCTGAGGAAAAAATCAACAAATGTGGCTTATCTGAATCTGGCTCCCCCATTTGGCCTCGGATACGAGCCGACTATCAAATTTCTCCTGGAACATGGGTAACTATGGACAAAGCTTCATCTATTGCAAACCCCCCACCCCCGCCCCCAAGAACTTCTGTGCAGGCTTATCAGGACTGCTGGCTGAAACGGCTTCACCAGAACTGTGGCCCATCCGAAAGTGTTCATGGACAAATCTCAACGTCTTGACGTCAGATGCATATGTAATCATGTTTTTGAATTTGCTTGCTGGCAGTGTTTTTTACGTCTCAAATCATGTCCTGATAAGACAATAGGACCGAATGTTTTTATGCTATTAGTTTTTAGTGTATTTTTAGTTGATGTTTTCTTAGTTCATATCTTAGATGTTATTACTGTTTTTCTTTTACGTTTTAGTGTTGGATGTAGCTGGGACCCTGTGTACATAATTTCGTTCCACCACATTTACCACATGGAGTGCGAATGACAATAAAGAATCTCTGAGAAACTGCAGGGGGAGAAGTCCCAATAAACCCGCCTGTAGGGTTTCTGGGTCTGGTCCTGCATGTTGTGTTTTCCCTCATGTTAACCAGCCCCTCCTCCTCCTGTGATCCAGCACTGTCACACCTGTGTTTAATCCTAATCACCGCAGGTGTCTGTCATTTCACCTTGTCTGTGTCAGTATATATACAGCCCTGTGGTGTCATGTCAGTTGTCTCTGGATTGTACTGTCAAAGGCTCTCATGCTCGTCATCCCTCTGTGTCTCCTCCATGTAAAGTAAGTCTTCTGCCTCTACAGCTTTTTGTTTTGTTTATCTCTGTAAATAAACGTTTTACTTATTTTATTCGGAGCCTCCTCGTTTTCCTGCACTTGGGTTCAACACGACTCAGAGACACGATCATGTCCGGATCCAGAGACCATAAAGAACCCAACAGGAAGACAAAAGTGACAGCTCCTCGCAACCCACCTCCTCCCCAAACACCTCCTGCTTTCCTGAAGGGGTTTTCAAAGGGAGGGGGGCAGCACGCTCGGACTCGCCGCAGGAGGGATGGGCGGCAGAACCGAGCCGGCTTCACTGATCTCCAGCACACGTCTCCTCAGACGCAGCAAAGTCCTCGCCCGGATGTTTCCCTTCGTGTGTGTGGGGGGGGGGACGTCGCACCTATCACTGGGGGGGAGGACGTCGCACACGCCGGCGCACCTGTCGCTGGGGGGGAGGATGCCACACCTCCCTGCGCACCTGCCATCAGGGGCAAGGAACCCGGCAGCACGACAATCTGTGGGAAAGATTGCTCGTCGTGGAGGACATCATCTCCAGGTGCGCTGGGGCTGACAGCGACGACGGCTCGATGGAAACATGGCAGCAGTTCCAGCAGGCGTGGAGAGAGAGGCGCGTGCTGAGTTCACTGCTGCTCGCTCCTGCTCAGTCTCTTCCCAGCTCATCGCCAGCTGATCACTTCTCCTCACCATCAGGTGCAAAGGGTCCGGGTCCCACATCAGCTGCTCTTGTCTGGCTGTCCACGCCAGCAGTACCCGCACTGGACAGACTGTTATCCAAACCAGCTCTGGACACGCTGGTCTCATCACCAGCATCGCCCTCACTGGGTTTCGCCCCAGCATCGTCCTCACTGGGTTTCACCCCAGTATCGCCCTCACTGGGTTTCGCCCCAGCACCTGCCTCGCTAGGTTTCATCCCAGCACCTAGGCTGATTTCCACTCTAGCACCTAGGCTGGTTCCCACTCCAGAACCAAGGCTGGGTCTCTCACCAGCCAAACCAAGGTTGGGTCCTGTGCCAGCTCCCAGGCGGGTTCTCGTGCCAGCACCTAGGCGGGTTCCCGTGCTAGCACCCAGGTGGGTTCCGGCACTTGCTACTCTGGGTCCTGCACCAGCCGCCGACCAACCAGGTCCATCTGAAGCAGTATCTCACTCTTTTCATAGACACTGCTCCCGAGGTGGTCCTGGGTCCAGAGGTCCTTGCCCAACTGGAGTCCTTGCTTCGTCGGGGGGTCTTCGCTCCAGAGGTCCTCGCTTCTCCAGAGGTCTTCGCTCCAGAGGTCCTCGCTTCGCCAGAGGTCTTCGTTTCACCGGAGGTCTTCGCTCCACCGGAGGTCTTCGCTTCACCAGAGCTCTTCACCCATCCGGAGGTCTTCACCCGTCCGGAGGTCCTCGCTTTGCCAGGGGTCTTCACTACAGAGGTCCTCGCTCCACCAGAGGTCCTCGCTCCACCAGAGGTCCTCGCTCCACCTGAGGCCTTGGCTTCAGAGGTCTTTGCTTCAGAGGTCTTCGCACCTCATCCAGAGATCTTCGCACCTCATCCAGAGGTCTTTGTGCCTCATACAGAGGTCTTTGCGCCTCATACAGAGGTCTTCACGCCTCATCCAGAGGTCTTCGTGCCACCTGGTCCGGGCATGTGGGGAGCTGATGATGGACACCATGACCATCAGCTGGAGAGGAAGATGCAGCACGCAGGGCTTTGAGCTTCACCAGCGGCCAGCTCATTTTCCCCTGCATCTGGAGCAATATCTCCGGGCAGGCAGGTGAGGAGCGCAGCGGAGATAAACAGGCACGTCTGCCAACAGTGGGGAAGAGGGGGGTTCCAGAGGTACGCTCATAATGATCCAAATAAGTGACATCAGCGGCAGAAAAACGAAGATTCAGGAGACCCTGATGCATGGGGCGGCCGTGGCACAGTGGTAATGGCAGTCGACCCCCGATCGGAAGGTTGGAGGTTCGAATCCCGCATCTGCTCACCATGTGTCGTTGTGTCCCTGGGCAAGACACTTAACCCCGAGTTGCTCCCGGTAGGTCTGGATGGCGCCTTGCAAGGCAGGCTACCACTACCGGTGTATGAATGTGTGTATGAATGGGTGGATGGCTGGTATTGTAAAGCGCTTTGGGGCTCCTCACAGGGGGCTGGAAAGCGCTATATAAATAAGCTCCATTTACCATTTTACCATTTACCATGCTCAATAATCCAGGTAGAAAAATCTAAAAAAGCTAAGTCTGGTCCTCTGGACATTCAAAAAACAAAACAAAACAAAGCAAAAAAAATTGTAGAAACTTTTCGTCTTTCGTCCGAAAGACTTCCTCAGTCTGAGGTGCTGTGTTCAGCTCAGTCTTATAAATAGCACCCTCTCACAGTGTTACATAACCAGTTGGCTGATAACAGCCGAAACCAGCTGCTCACAGGATCAAGGAGGACCATCAGCCTAACGATGGATTGTTAGCACCCTGATGGTTGTTTGCTATTCACAGAGGGCTGAGTGATACTAGCAATAACAGCGTTGTAAGAGGGGGACAGTTTTGTTTTGTTTTTGAATGTCCAGAGGACCAGACTTAGCTTTTTTAGAAGATCCAGGAGGTGTTGTCGATCATACACCAGTAGCGCGTTTATGTCCCAGATGAAAAACAAACCAAAAAAATCTGAACATCGTCAGCAGAGGTGGATTACAAGCCATGTACACGGGTGCCATCTTACTGGAAGTCCAAGAATTAAACTTTAAATCAAAGCTAAAAATAAACAAAAACCTGAACAAGAAACTAAACCACACATCTAAATTGAACAATAAAAGTAGATACATGAGTGCAAATACAGCAAATGATAAAGAAAACATGTAAAATTTTAGATGTTTTGTTGAATCTGCTTCATCAGAGATTTAATGGTGAACTAAAGTTCATTAAAAGTTAGTTTGAATTTATCATTTTAATAATTTGTATTCTTTTTAACTTACCAGAAACTTCGAAATAAAATTTCACCTTGTACTTAAACCTGTTTCGGGGGCTTAACAACAGAATTACTGCCACCAGCTGGTGAGGCGTATGACGTCAATTTGAACCCTGCCCACTGGAATCGGTACTGAAAGCATAATGGAAACACATCGTGTACCGTACCGAGCCGAGTAGAACCGTGCTGTACTGGTACTAAAGGTACTACTGGAAAAGGGGCATTAGTTCATCCAGACAACTAGCCCCTCCTTGAGGTCTGAGCATGTGATGCCATCCAATGCCTCAGGAGATGACTTAGCTGGACGATGACTGGTCATTTTTGTAATAGCTTCACAACTAGTCCAAACAGTAAACTGGAACCGCAGCAGAAGAGTAATGTGGTGAATGCACCCAGTATAAACTGAATAAAACAAGGAGCTCAGTGTCTCTCAACTGGATACTGGTCAAGAAGGCCAGTAGTTTCCCATAAACTCAATTTCTAATGATGGGTTTGACAGATCTTTGAATGGAAACACCCTTCTTAGTTCATTTTTAACTGACTATGAGTTGTAGAAGGACATTCACTGACTTTAATTTTCTAAACAAACCTCTGTATTGCTGCAATAATCAAAGTTTAAAATTAATACGACACATTATGAGTCATGAAGTCCAATTGCATGTTCAGAGAGTTCATTTCCAGCTGAGCAGTATGGCAAAGTGCTTTTGCAATAAATATTTAAAGTAGCTCACTGTTTGCTTACTGATTACCTTATTCTCCAAATTGTTGACTCCACCGATCTGAAACTGATTACCTTATTCTCCAAATTGTTGACTCCACCGATCTGAAACTGACACGACATTTAAGTCAGACTTGATGCTGACATGCTTTATTTTTTTGTGGAGCACTCTGTATTCTGGTGTTCTTTTATTCCCCTCCCAGGACTTCTTTTCACCTCACTCGGGTGATTAATTAGACTTTGGCTTTTTAGATGTCTCTCCGTTCTTTGCCTGATCACCCGGTTGTGAATGGAAGGTTGCTGTTTTCCAATTACTCCTTCATTTGTTTAAAAAAAAAAAAGAAAAACGAATTGAAATGCGTCACTTTCACTTCTCATGGCACTTTTGGGATTATTTTCACCCAAAGAAACACTTTTCCTTTTACTTTGTCAACATTTTTCTCAGCAAAGTTAGTGCAATTGAGCACAGCAGCAATGTAAAAACCAGGTTAGGCTGAAAGGTCAAGGAGCTGTAAAAAACTAGCCTGGTTAAAACCAGACCCTTGTCCTTCACTTTGCTTCGGACTAGGGTCTGGCATTCCTCCCATAGAAAACGATTTCTCCTGGAGGCGTTGGCCTCTGCTGAGGAACAAGACCATTGGATCTTAGAAAAATTTGAACAGGGAAAAGCATTCTGCTCCCTCCCCTCAGAGCCATATATGGCTGCTCCCCCGTGGTCTCCCCCGTGTCTGCTGAACTTGACTTCAGCTCCGCCTCCTGCAGCTTTTCTCTCGCTGCCTACATATTCTGTGTTTATATGTAAATAAAACGTTTTAAAAAAATAAAATAAAACCATGGATCGCTGGTCCAGCTCACCAGAAGACCAGAAAATCTGATGGGACTCGGGCAGCAACGTAAAACCCGAGTTTAATTCTCTCGTGACAACCTGAGGCATTTCCTCGTAGCGGAGAGAGAGGAGGAGGAGGAGGAGGGAGAAGGGAGCGATCACTTGACTTTTGGCCAAAAAAACAAAAGAAAACTCCAGATAAGGGATTAAGAAGGGGAAATTAATACATTTATATCACATATAAAACAGTCCTGCATCGCTTTGCATCGCTTTGAATGAGAACATGCGACTGCGCGCTGGCAGAGCCCTTTATAGGGCTCTGCGCGCTGGGACAGGTGGGGGCATGGGTTAGGGGGCCAAAAACTCCGCCCCTTCTGTTCTCTGATTGGTCCGGTCAAAAATCTACCGGAGAAATCGTTGTCTATGAGAGAAATCCCAGACTGTGCAGTGAAGGGACATGAGAATTGAGCGGAGCTGTGCAGGAAGGCGAGGGCCAGGCTACAAAATGACTAACTCTTTCTAATTTTCTAATACTAATACTAATACATTACTAATAATTGATACAATACACATTATGCTAATTCATATATATTTTTTCAACAAATTCCTTTTGATCATTTTCTTAAATGTAAACAGTGACTTGGCATTTTTAACTACATTCTCCAAGCCATTCCATAATCTAATTCCCTGGATTGAGGTAGAACGTCCCTTCAAACTAGTTCTGAATTGTGGTTTTACAAACATCTCTGTCCCCTTAAGATTATAACAACTTTGTCTTTTAACAAAATTCATTTGGATATTTAAAGGTAATTCGTTATTCTGAGCCCTATACATAATTGATAAAATATTATAATCAACCAAATCATGGAACTTCAATAATTTCAGTTGATAAAATAATGTACTGGATGGATGACAGTAATGTTTTCTAGTGATAATTCTTACAGCTCTTTTCTGTAATACAAAAATAGGCTATATATATATATACATATATATATATATATATATATATATATATATATATATATATATATATATATATATATATATATATATATATATACAGGTAACCCCCGACCTACGAACGAGTTCGGGACCTAAGAACCGTTCGCAGCTCGATCCTGTCGTAGGTAGGGGGTGAAAATTGCGTCCCGTTCGTAGGTCGTTATTCCGTTCGTAGGTCGCGGAAATACCGCTAACGGTGCGCCGCGCACACATTTAACAGCATGAGACTGACATACTGGGCCATAAACATGCACAGAACTTTATTTACAAACACTTATCTAAACCATTACACCACACATGCATCCATAAACACACACAGTAACTGTACATCAGTAACTTCACATCAGAACTGCAGGAAATCAGCTGGAAATCACATCAGCAAAATGATGTCAACAATCACACATGAACACTTCTCAAAGTGCAGCTTTTAACATCAGAACAGCAGCAAATCAGGGACTCACATCAGCAAAATGATGTCAACAATCACACATGAACACTTCTCAAAGTGCAGCTTTTAACATCAGAGCAGCAAATCAGCAGGAACTGACATCAGCAAAATGATGTCAACAATCACACATGAATCCATAAATCCATCAGCAGCATCACATCTATCAGAAGCATGTTGCAACCATCATGTTTTTGAAACCAGTGCGTTGATGAGTGTCCATGTGCATGAGAAAGAAGTCCATGAACTCAGAAAAAGCTAGAAGCAGCAGAAAAATGAAACAAAATTGCCTTACTTTGACTGAAGTGTAGGTAGACAGATGTTTTTCTCATGATCAAACCTGCATCTGATGGAACTGCTTAGCCATTGCTCAACAATGAATGTTGGGAGCATTTACTTTTCCACTGTCATGCGCAGTGTCACGCCCATGCCCAACTAACAACAGCCAAGGGGCAATCCCCTCCCCCACCTCGCCGATTGCCGTGTGTGACGCAGTTACGCCGTAGCTCGATTATATACTTGTAATGGGGCTCGT
>JBBPBX010084412.1:0-15312 GCA_038048925.1 Garcialebias charrua
GCTAAATAATTCAAAAAGCTAAAGTTGCAGCATTACCAAAAGTCATAGCCGGATTGTCCTGAGCGAGCTGGACATTTTGATATATGAATTGTTGAAATGGCACCAAAACTGTGCGAGTAGTTACATGCCAAAAAACGTACGGAATGAAGATAGTAACTATAACTAGAAAAACCGCATTTCCTGCGAAAATGCACGTGTGAATGCCTTAGCGCCGCTCCGCCCTTCTCGCGGCGACCGCGGGAAGTCGAGCTGGTCCACCCTGAAACACTCTCGTGCCTTTCCCGTGCCCGTTCGGCACCCAATGCGTGCACCCAATTTGGTCCACATTCCAAAATGGCCGCCTTCCCATTTATCGTACAACGTTGACGCCAGAGGGTTTTCTGTGCGTCTTGGTGAATTGGACAAGTGTACCAAATTTCATGATCCTACGTGAAACTAAGGCCAATGCGGAGGGTAGTTTGAAATATTCTAGGTGGCGCTCTTGAGCCCTTTCTGTTGCAATTTTGGCCACGCCCCCAAAATATGTAATTTTTCACCAGTCCTGACGAGTCTGCCAAATTTGGTGAGTTTTGGGATATGATAAAGCTCCCAAAAGGCCAAACGTATTGTGACGGCGTTACGTCTGATTCGCCACATCGCCACGCCCACATGCTCCACCCAAAACAACCAGTCGTGGAAAGCTTGTTACAGCAACATGTCTTCGGTCACTGGACAGACCGTCACGCTGATTAGGTAACAGGTGTCCGATCGGGATGTTCAATGTACAACTGTACACTTCCTGTTGTGAGGGGGCGTGGCTTAATTATTGTCATGATTTGACCATTCAGTATTGCAGGGGACCGGATGTGGGTCAATCACTGAAGGTTTGATGTATTAGACTGTTTTCGTGTAGGTGCTATTAGTGTTTCGTTTGTGACGGCGTGACGGCTGATTCGCCACATCGCCACGCCCACATGCTCCACCCAAAACGGTCAGTGTTGGAAAGCTTGTTACAGCAACATGTCTTCGGTCACTGGACAGACCGTCCCGCTGATTAGGTAACAGGTGTCCGATCGGGACGTTCAATGTATAACTGTACACTTCCTGTTGTGAGGGGGCGTGGCTTAATTAATGTCATGATTTGACCATTCAGTATTGTAAGGGACCGGTTGTGGGTCAATCACTGAAGGTTTGATGTATTAGACGGTTTTCGTGTAGGTGCTATTAGTGTTTCGTTTTTCATGGCGAGATGCCTAATTTTGAGGCCAGGCCACGCCCCTTCAGCATATATGAAAACGTGAGGTTTTGATCATTTTTTACTCCCCCATGTCTGAGTGATGAGTCTGCCAAATTTGGTGAGATTTAGGATATGATAAAGCCCCCAACATGCCATTTCATTTTAGCTCCATTCATTTTCAATGGGAAAAAAATGGCCGAAAAGGCTAAATAATTCAAAAAGCTAAAGTTGCAGCATTACCAAAAGTCATAGCCGGATTGTCCTGAACGAGCTGGACATTTTGATATATGAATTGTTGAAATGGCACCAAAACTGTGCGAGTAGTTACATGCCAAAAAACGTACGGAATGAAGATAGTAACTATAAATATAAACACAATCTCTATAGTGTGAATGCCTTGTTGGCATTCACACAACTAGAAAAACCGCATTTCCTACGAAAATGCACGTGTGAATGCCTTAGCGCCGCTCCGCCCTTCTCGCGGCGACCGCGGGAAGTCCAGCTGGTCCACCCTGAAACACTCTCGTGCCTTTCCCGTACCCGTTCGGCACCCAATGCACGCACCCAATTTGGTCCACATTCCAAAATGGCCGCCTTCCCATTTATCGTACAACGTTGACGCCAGAGGGTTTTCTGTGCGTCTTGGTGAATTGGACAAGTGTACCAAATTTCATGATCCTACGTGAAACTAAGGCCAATGCGGAGGGTAATTTGAAATATTCTAGGTGGCGCTCTTGAGCCCTTTCTGTTGCAATTTTGGCCACGCCCCCAAAATATGTAATTTTTCACCAGTCCTGACGAGTCTGCCAAATTTGGTGAGTTTTGGGATATGATAAAGCTCCCAAAAGGCCAAACGTATTGTGACGGCGTTACGTCTGATTCGCCACATCGCCACGCCCACATGCTCCACCCAAAACAACCAGTCGTGGAAAGCTTGTTACAGCAACATGTCTTCGGTCACTGGACAGACCGTCACGCTGATTAGGTAACAGGTGTCCGATCGGGATGTTCAATGTACAACTGTACACTTCCTGTTGTGAGGGGGCGTGGCTTAATTATTGTCATGATTTGACCATTCAGTATTGCAGGGGACCGGATGTGGGTCAATCACTGAAGGTTTGATGTATTAGACTGTTTTCGTGTAGGTGCTATTAGTGTTTCGTTTGTGACGGCGTGACGGCTGATTCGCCACATCGCCACGCCCACATGCTCCACCCAAAACGGTCAGTGTTGGAAAGCTTGTTACAGCAACATGTCTTCGGTCACTGGACAGACCGTCCCGCTGATTAGGTAACAGGTGTCCGATCGGGACGTTCAATGTATAACTGTACACTTCCTGTTGTGAGGGGGCGTGGCTTAATTAATGTCATGATTTGACCATTCAGTATTGCAGGGGAGTGGTTGTGGGTCAATCACTGAAGGTTTGATGTATTAGACGGTTTTCGTGTAGGTGCTATTAGTGTTTCGTTTTTCATGGCGAGATGCCTAACTTTGAGGCCAGGCCACGCCCCTTCAGCATATATGAAAATGCGAGGTTTTGATCATTTGTTACTCCTGCATGTCTGAGTGATGAGTCTGCCAAATTTGGTGAGTTTTAGGGTATGATAAAGCCCCCAAAAGACCATTTCATTTTAGCTCCATTCATTTTCAATGGGAAAAAAATGGCCGAAAAGGCTTAATATTTCAAAAAGCGCAACTTGCAGCATTACCAAAAGTCATAGCTGGATTGTCCTGAACGAGCTGAACATTTTGATATATGAATCGTTGAAATGGCACAAATACTCTAGGAGGAGTAGCGTGCCAAAAAACGTACGGACGGAAGATAGTAACTATAATAATAACTAGAAAAACCGCATTTCCTGCGAAAATGCACGTGTGAATGCCTTAGCGCCGCTCCGCCCTTCTCGCGGCGACCGCGGGAAGTCGAGCTGGTCCACCCCGAAACGCTCTCGTGCCTTTCCCGTACCAGTTCGGCACCTAGTGCGTGCACTCGATTGGTCCACATTCCAAAATGGCCGCCTTCCCATTTATCGTACAACGTTGACGCCAGAGGGTTTTCTGTGCGTCTTGGTGAATTGGACAAGTGTACCAAATTTCATGATCCTACGTGAAACTAAGGCCAATGCGGAGGGTAGTTTGAAATTTTCTAGGTGGCGCTCTTGAGCCGTTTCTGTTGCAATTTTGGCCACGCCCCCAAAATATGTAATTTGTCACCAGTCCTGACGAGTCTGCCAAATTTGGTGAGTTTTGGGATATGATAAAGCCCCCAAAATGCCAAACGTATTGTGACGGCGTTACGTCTGATTCGCCACATCGCCACGCCCACATGCTCCACCCAAAACGGTCAGTGTTGGAAAGCTTGTTACAGCAACATGTCTTCGGTCATTGGACGGACCGTCACGCTGATTAGGTAACAGGTGTCTGATCGGGACATTCAATGTAAAACTGTACACTTCCTGTTGTGAGGGGGCGTGGCTTAATTATTGTCATGATTTGACCATTCAGTATTGCAGGGGACCGGATGTGGGTCAATCACTGAAGGTTTGATGTATTAGACTGTTTTCGTGTAGGTGCTATTAGTGTTTCGTTTGTGACGGCGTGACGGCTGATTCGCCACATCGCCACGCCCACATGCTCCACCCAAAACGGTCAGTGTTGGAAAGCTTGTTACAGCAACATGTCTTCGGTCACTGGACAGACCGTCCCGCTGATTAGGTAACAGGTGTCCGATCGGGACGTTCAATGTATAACTGTACACTTCCTGTTGTGAGGGGGCGTGGCTTAATTAATGTCATGATTTGACCATTCAGTATTGCAGGGCAGTGGTTGTGGGTCAATCACTGAAGGTTTGATGTATTAGATGGTTTTCGTGTAGGTGCTATTAGTGTTTCGTTTTTCATGGCGAGATGCCTAACTTTGAGGCCAGGCCACGCCCCTTCAGCATATATGAAAACGCGAGGTTTTGATCATTTTTTACTCCCCCATGTCTAAGTGATGAGTCTGCCAAATTTGGTGAGATTTAGGATATGATAAAGCCCCCAACAGGCACTTTCATTTTAGCTCCATTCATTTTCAATGGGAAAAAATACTTCCTGTTGTGAGGGGGCGTGGCTTAATTAATGTCATGATTTGACCATTCAGTATTGCAGGGGACCAGATGTGGGTCAATCACTGAAGGTTTGATGTATTAGACTGTTTTCGTGTAGGTGCTATTAGTGTTTCGTTTGTGACGGCGTGACGGCTGATTCGCCACATTGCCACGCCCACATGCTCCACCCAAAACGGTCAGTGTTGGAAAGCTTGTTACAGCAACATGTCTTCGGTCACTGGACAGACCGTCCCGCTGATTAGGTAACAGGTGTCCGATCGGGACGTTCAATGTATAACTGTACACTTCCTGTTGTGAGGGGGCGTGGCTTAATTAATGTCATGATTTGACCATTCAGTATTGTAGGGGACCGGTTGTGGGTCAATCACTGAAGATTTGATGTATTAGACCGTTTTCGTGTAGGTGCTATTAGTGTTTCGTTTTCCATGGCGAGATACCTAACTTTGAGGCCAGGCCACGCCCCTTCAGCATATATGAAAACGTGAGATTTTGTTCATTTTTTACTCCCCCATGTCTGAGTGATGAGTCTGCCAAATTTGGTGAGATTTAGGATATGATAAAGCCCCCAAACGGCCATTTCATTTTAGCTCCATTCATTTTCAATGGGAAAAAAATGGCCGAAAAGGCTAAATAATTCAAAAAGCTAAAGTTGCAGCATTACCAAAAGTCATAGCCGGATTGTCCTGAGCGAGCTGGACATTTTGATATATGAATTGTTGAAATGGCACCAAAACTGTGCGAGTAGTTACATGCCAAAAAACGTACGGAATGAAGATAGTAACTATAAATATAAACACAATCTCTATAGTGTGAATGCCTTGTTGGCATTCACACAACTAGAAAAACCGCATTTCCTGCGAAAATGCACGTGTGAATGCCTTAGCGCCGCTCCGCCCTTCTCGCGGCGACCGCGGGAAGTCCAGCTGGTCCACCCTGAAACACTCTCGTGCCTTTCCCGTACCCGTTCGGCACCCAATGCGTGCACCCAATTTGGTCCACATTCCAAAATGGCCGCCTTCCCATTTATCGTACAACGTTGATGCCAGAGGGTTTTCTGTGCGTCTTGGTGAATTGGACAAGTGTACCAAATTTCATGATCCTACGTGAAACTAAGGCCAATGCGGAGGGTAGTTTGAAATTTTCTAGGTGGCGCTCTTGAGCCGTTTCTTTTGAAATTTTGGTCACGCCCCCAAAATATGTAATTGTTCACCAGTCCTGATGAGTCTGCCAATTTTGGTGAGTTTTGGGATATGAAAAAGCCCCCAAAATGCTATTTCATTTTAGCTCCATTCATTTTCAATGGGATAAAAATGGCCGAAAAGGTCGCCTTTCCTTTCATCGTACAACGTTGGTGCCAGAGGGTTTTCTGTGCGCCTTGGTGAATCGGGGAGGTGTACCAAATTTCATGATCCTACGTGAAACTAAGGCCAATGCGGAGGGTAGTTTGAAATATTCTAGGTGGCGCTCTTGAGCCCTTTCTGTTGCAATTTTGGCCACGCCCCCAAAATATGTAATTTTTCACCAGTCCTGACGAGTCTGCCAAATTTGGTGAGTTTTGGGATATGATAAAGCTCCCAAAAGGCCAAACGTATTGTGACGGCGTTACGTCTGATTCGCCACATCGCCACGCCCACATGCTCCACCCAAAACGGTCAGTGTTGGAAAGCTTGTTACAGCAACATGTCTTTGGTCACTGGACAGACCGTCACGCTGATTAGGTAACAGGTGTCCGATCGGGACGTTCAATGTACAACTGTACACTTCCTGTTGTGAGGGGGCGTGGCTTAATTAATGTCATGATTTGACCATTCAGTATTGCAGGGGACCGGATGTGGGTCAATCACTGAAGGTTTGATGTATTAGACTGTTTTCGTGTAGGTGCTATTAGTGTTTCGTTTGTGACGGCGTGACGGCTGATTCGCCACATCGCCACGCCCACATGCTCCACCCAAAACGGTCAGTGTTGGAAAGCTTGTTACAGCAACATGTCTTCGGTCACTGGACAGACCGTCCCGCTGATTAGGTAACAGGTGTCCGATCGGGACGTTCAATGTACAACTGTACACTTCCTGTTGTGAGGGGGCGTGGCTTAATTAATGTCATGATTTGACCATTCAGTATTGCAGGGGACCAGATGTGGGTCAATCACTGAAGGTTTGATGTATTAGACAGTTTTTGTGTAGGTGCTATTAGTGTTTCGTTTTTCATGGCGAGATGCCTAACTTTGAGGCCAGGCCACGCCCCTTCAGCATATATGAAAACGCGAGGTGTTGATCATTTATTACTGCCCCATGTCTGAATGATGAGTCTGCCAAATTTGGTGAGATTTAGGATATGATAAAGCCCCCAAAAGGCCATTTCATTTTAGCTCCATTCATTTTCAATGGGAAAAAAATGGCCGAAAAGGCTTAATATTTCAAAAAGCGAAAGTTGCAGCATTACCAAAAGTCATAGCTGGATTGTCCTGAACGAGCTGAACATTTTGATATATGAATCGTTGAAATGGCACAAATACTCTAGGAGGAGTAGGATGCCAAAAAACGTACGGATGGAAGATAGTAACATGTAGGAAGAATAAATATAAACACAATCTCTATAGTGTGAATGCCTTGTTGGCATTCACACAACTAGAAAAACCGCATTTCCTGCGAAAATGCACGTGTGAATGCCTTAGCGCCGCTCCGCCCTTCTCGCGGCGACCGCGGGAAGTCGAGCTGGTCCACCCCGAAACACTCTCGTGCCTTTCCCGTACCCGTTCGGCACCCAATGCACGCACCCAATTTGGTCCACATTCCAAAATGGCCGCCTTCCCATTTATCGTACAACGTTGACGCCAGAGGGTTTTCTGTGCGTCTTGGTGAATTGGACAAGTGTACCAAATTTCATGATCCTACGTGAAACTAAGGCCAATGCGAAGGGTAGTTTGAAATTTTCTAGGTGGCGCTCTTGAGCCGTTTCTGTTGAAATTTTGGCCACGCCCCCAAAATATGTAATCGTTCACCAGTCCTGACGAGTCTGCCAATTTTGGTGAGTTTTGGGATATGAAAAAGCCCCCAAAATGCCATTTCATTTTAGCGCCATTCATTTTCAATGGGATAAAAATGGCCGAAAAGGTCGCCTTTCCTTTCATCGTACAACGTTGGTGCCAGAGGGTTTTCTGTGCGCCTTGGTGAATCGGGGAAGTGTACAAAATTTCATGATCCTACGTGAAACTAAGGCCAATGCGGAGGGTAGTTTGAAATATTCTAGGTGGCGCTCTTGAGCCGTTTCTGTTGCAATTTTGGCCACGCCCCCAAAATATGTAATTTTTCACCAGTCCTGACGAGTCTGCCAAATTTGGTGAGTTTTGGGATATGATAAAGCTCCCAAAAGGCCAAACGTATTGTGACGGCGTTACGTCTGATTCGCCACATCGCCACGCCCACATGCTCCACCCAAAACAGTCAGTGTTGGAAAGCTTGTTACAACACATGTCTTCGGTCACTGGACACACCGTCACGCTGATTAGGTAACAGGTGTCCAATCCGGACGTTCAATGTACAACTGTACACTTCCTGTTGTGAGGGGGCGTGGCTTAATTAATGTCATGATTTGACCAGTCAGTATTGCAAGGGACCGGATGTGGGTAAATCACTGAAGGTTTGATGTATTAGACAGTTTTCGTGTAGGTGCTATTAGTGTTTCGTTTGTGACGGCGTTACGTCTGATTCGCCACATCGCCACGCCCACATGCTCCACCCAAAACGGTCAGTGTTGGAAAGCTTGTTACAGCAACATGTCTTTGGTCACTGGACAGACCGTCACGCTGATTAGGCAACAGGTGTCCGATCGGGACCTTCAATGTACAACTGTACACTTCCTGTTGTGAGGGGGCGTGGCTTAATTAATGTCATGATTTGACCATTCAGTATTGCAGGGGACTGGTTGTGGGTCAATCACTGAAGGTTTGATGTATTAGACAGTTTTCGTGTAGGTGCTATTAGTGTTTCGTTTTTCATGGCGAGATACCTAACTTTGAGGCCAGGCCACGCCCCTTCATCATATATGAAAACATGAGGTTTTGATCATTTTTTACTCCCCCATGTCTGAGTGATGAGTCTGCCAAATTTGGTAAGATTTAGGATATGATAAAGCTCCCAAACGGCCATTTCATTTTAGCTCCATTCATTTTCAATGGGAAAAAGATGGCCGAAAAGGCTGAATATCTCAAAAAGCTAAAGTTGCAGCATTACCAAAAGTCATAGCCGGATTGTCCTAAATGAGCTGAACATTTTGATATATGAATTGTTGAAATCGCACCAAAACTGTGCGAGTAGTTACATGCCAAAAAACGTACGGAATGAAGATAGTAACATCTATAAACTGTAGATAATAACTAGAAAAACCGCATTTCCTACGAAAATGCACGTGTGAATGCCTTAGCGCCGCTCCGCCCTTCTCGTGGCGACCGCGGGAAGTCGAGCTGGTCCACCCTGAAACACTCTCGTGCCTTTCCCGTGCCCGTTCGGCACCCAATGCGTGCACCCAATTTGGTCCACATTCCAAAATGGCCGCCTTCCCATTTATCGTACAACGTTGACGCCAGAGGGTTTTCTGTGCGTCTTGGTGAATTGGACAAGTGTACCAAATTTCATGATCCTACGTGAAACTAAGGCCAATGCGGAGGGTAGTTTGAAATTTTCTAGGTGGCGCTCTTGAGCCGTTTCTTTTGAAATTTTGGCCACGCCCCCAAAATATGTAATTTTTCACCAGTCCTGACGAGTCTGCCAAATTTGGTGAGTTTTGGGATATGATAAAGCTCCCAAAAGGCCAAACGTATTGTGACGGCGTTACGTCTGATTCGCCACATCGCCACGCCCACATGCTCCACCCAAAACAACCAGTCGTGGAAAGCTTGTTACAGCAACATGTCTTCGGTCACTGGACAGACCGTCACGCTGATTAGGTAACAGGTGTCCGATCGGGATGTTCAATGTACAACTGTACACTTCCTGTTGTGAGGGGGCGTGGCTTAATTATTGTCATGATTTGACCATTCAGTATTGCAGGGGACCGGATGTGGGTCAATCACTGAAGGTTTGATGTATTAGACTGTTTTCGTGTAGGTGCTATTAGTGTTTCGTTTGTGACGGCGTGACGGCTGATTCGCCACATCGCCACGCCCACATGCTCCACCCAAAACGGTCAGTGTTGGAAAGCTTGTTACAACACTATGTCTTTGGTCACTGGACAGACCGTCACGCTGATTAGGTAACAGGTGTCCAATCCGGACGTTCAATGTACAACTGTACACTTCCTGTTGTGAGGGGGCGTGGCTTAGTTATTGTCATGATTTGACCAGTCAGTATTGCAGGGGACCGGATGTGGGTATATCACTGAAGGTTTGATGTATTAGACAGTTTTCGTGTAGGTGCTATTAGTGTTTCGTTTGTGATGGCGTTACGTCTGATTCGCCATATTGCCACGCCCACATGCTCCACCCAAAACGGTCAGTGTTGGAAAGCTTGTTACAGCAACATGTCTTTGGTCACTGGACAGACCGTCACGCTGATTAGGTAACAGGTGTCCGATCGGGACGTTCAATGTACAACTGTACACTTCCTGTTGTGAGGGGGCGTGGCTTAATTAATGTCATGATTTGACCATTCAGTATTGCAGGGGACTGGTTGTGGGTCAATCACTGAAGGTTTGATGTATTAGACAGTTTTCGTGTAGGTGCTATTAGTGTTTCGTTTTTCATGGCGAGATACCTAACTTTGAGGCCAGGCCACGCCCCTTCATCATATATGAAAACATGAGGTTTTGATCATTTGTTACTCCTGCATGTCTGAGTGATGAGTCTGCCAAATTTGGTGAGATTTAGGATATAATAAAGCCCCCAAACGGCCATTTCATTTTAGCTCCATTCATTTTCAATGGGAAAAAGATGGCCGAAAAGGCTGAATATCTCAAAAAGCTAAAGTTGCAGCATTACCAAAAGTCATAGCCGGATTGTCCTAAATGAGCTGAACATTTTGATATATGAATTGTTGAAATCGCACCAAAACTGTGCGAGTAGTTACATGCCAAAAAACGTACGGAGTGAAGATAGTAACATCTATAAACTGTAGATAATAATAATAATAACTAGAAAAACCGCATTTCCTACGAAAATGCACGTGTGAATGCCTCAGCGCCGCTCCGCCCTTCTCGCGGCGACCGCGGGAAGTCGAGCTGGTCCACCCCGAAACACTCTCGTGCCTTTCCCGTACCCGTTCGGCACCCAGTGCGTGCACTCGATTTGGTCCACATTCCAAAATGGCCGCCTTCCCATTTATCGTACAACGTTGACGCCAGAGGGTTTTCTGTACGTCTTGGTGAATTGGACAAGTGTACCAAATTTCATGATCCTACGTGAAACTAAGGCCAATGCGGAGGGTAGTTTTAAATTTTCTAGGTGGCGCTCTTGAGCCGTTTCTTTTGAAATTTTGGCCACGCCCCCAAAATATGTAATCGTTCACCAGTCCTGACGAGTCTGCCAAATTTGGTGAGTTTTGGGATATGATAAAGCTCCCAAAAGGCCAAACGTATTGTGACGGCGTTACGTCTGATTCGCCACATCGCCACGCCCACATGCTCCACCCAAAACAACCAGTCGTGGAAAGCTTGTTACAGCAACATGTCTTCGGTCACTGGACAGACCGTCACGCTGATTAGGTAACAGGTGTCCGATCGGGATGTTCAATGTACAACTGTACACTTCCTGTTGTGAGGGGGCGTGGCTTAATTATTGTCATGATTTGACCATTCAGTATTGCAGGGGACCGGATGTGGGTCAATCACTGAAGGTTTGATGTATTAGACGGTTTTCGTGTAGGTGCTATTAGTGTTTCGTTTTTCATGGCGAGATGCCTAACTTTGAGGCCAGGCCACGCCCCTTCAGCATATATGAAAATGCGAGGTTTTGATCATTTGTTACTCCTGCATGTCTGAGTGATGAGTCTGCCAAATTTGGTGAGTTTTAGGGTATGATAAAGCCCCCAAAAGACCATTTCATTTTAGCTCCATTCATTTTCAATGGGAAAAAAATGGCCGAAAAGGCTTAATATTTCAAAAAGCGCAACTTGCAGCATTACCAAATGTCATAGCTGGATTGTCCTGAACGAGCTGAACATTTTGATATATGAATCGTTGAAATGGCACAAATACTCTAGGAGGAGTAGCGTGCCAAAAAACGTACGGACGGAAGATAGTAACTATAATAATAATATTAAATATAAACACAATCTCTATAGTGTGAATGCCTTGTTGGCATTCACACAAATATAAACACAATCTCTATAGTGTGAATGCCTTGTTGGCATTCACACAAATATAAACACAATCTCTATAGTGTGAATGCCTTGTTGGCATTCACACAATAAATATAAACACAATCTCTATAGTGTGAATGCCTTGTTGGCATTCACACAATAAATATAAACACAATCTCTATAGTGTGAATGCCTTGTTGGCATTCACACAAATATAAACACAATCTCTATAGTGTGAATGCCTTGTTGGCATTCACACAACTAGAAAAACCGCATTTCCTACGAAAATGCACGTGTGAATGCCTTAGCGCCGCTCCGCCCTTCTCGCGACGACCGCGGGAAGTCTAGCTGGTCCACCCCGAAACGCTCTCGTGCCTTTCCCGTACCCGTTCGGCACCCAATGCGTGCACCCGATTTGGTCCACATTCCAAAATGGCAGCCTTCCCATTTATCGTACACCGTTGATGCCAGAGGGTTTTCTGTGCGTCTTTGTGAATTGGACAAGCGTACCAAATTTCATGATCCTACGTGAAACTAAGGCCAATGCGAAGGGTAGTTTGAAATTTTCTAGGTGGCGCTCTTGAGCCGTTTTTCATCGTACAACGTTGGTGCCAGAGGGTTTTCTGTGCGCCTTGGTGAATCGGGGAGGTGTACCAAATTTCATGGTCCTACGTGAAACTAAGGCCAATGCGGAGGGTAGTTTGAAATATTCTAGGTGGCGCTCTTGAGCCCTTTCTGTTGCAATTTTGGCCACGCCCCCAAAATATGTAATTTTTCACCAGTCCTGACGAGTCTGCCAAATTTGGTGAGTTTTGGGATATGATAAAGCTCCCCAAAGGCCAAACGTATTATGACGGCGTTACGTCTGATTCGCCACATCGCCACGCCCACATGCTCCACCCAAAACAGTCATTGTTGGAAAGCTTGTTACAACACTATGTCTTTGGTCACTGGACAGACCGTCACGCTGATTAGGTAACAGGTGTCCAATCCGGACGTTCAATGTACAACTGTACACTTCCTGTTGTGAGGGGGCGTGGCTTAATTATTGTCATGATTTGACCAGTCAGTATTGCAGGGGACCGGATGTGGGTATATCACTGAAGGTTTGATGTATTAGACAGTTTTCGTGTAGGTGCTATTAGTGTTTCGTTTGTGATGGCGTTACGTCTGATTCGCCATATTGCCACGCCCACATGCTCCACCCAAAACGGTCAGTGTTGGAAAGCTTGTTACAGCAACATGTCTTTGGTCACTGGACAGACCGTCACGCTGATTAGGTAACAGGTGTCCGATCGGGACGTTCAATGTACAACTGTACACTTCCTGTTGTGAGGGGGCGTGGCTTAATTAATGTCATGATTTGACCATTCAGTATTGCAGGGGACTGGTTGTGGGTCAATCACTGAAGGTTTGATGTATTAGACAGTTTTCGTGTAGGTGCTATTAGTGTTTCGTTTTTCATGGCGAGATACCTAACTTTGAGGCCAGGCCACGCCCCTTCATCATATATGAAAACATGAGGTTTTGATCATTTGTTACTCCTGCATGTCTGAGTGATGAGTCTGCCAAATTTGGTGAGATTTAGGATATAATAAAGCCCCCAAACGGCCATTTCATTTTAGCTCCATTCATTTTCAATGGGAAAAAGATGGCCGAAAAGGCTGAATATCTCAAAAAGCTAAAGTTGCAGCATTACCAAAAGTCATAGCCGGATTGTCCTAAATGAGCTGAACATTTTGATATATGAATTGTTGAAATCGCACCAAAACTGTGCGAGTAGTTACATGCCAAAAAACGTACGGAGTGAAGATAGTAACATCTATAAACTGTAGATAATAATAATAATAAATATAAACACAATCTCTATAGTGTGAATGCCTTGTTGGCATTCACACAACTAGAAAAACCGCATTTCCTACGAAAATGCACGTGTGAATGCCTTAGCGCCGCTCCGCCCTTCTCGCGGCGACCGCGGGAAGTCGAGCTGGTCCACCCCGAAACACTCTCGTGCCTTTCCCGTACCCGTTCGGCACCCAGTGCGTGCACTCAATTTGGTCCACATTCCAAAATGGCCGCCTTCCCATTTATCGTACAACGTTGATGCCAGAGGGTTTTCTGTGCGTCTTGGTGAATTGGACAAGTGTACCAAATTTCATGATCCTACGTGAAACTAAGGCCAATGCGAAGGGTAGTTTGAAATTTTCTAGGTGGCGCTCTTGAGCCGTTTCTGTTGCAATTTTGGCCACGCCCCCAAAATATGTAATCGTTCACCAGTCCTGATGAGTCTGCCAATTTTGGTGAGTTTTGGGATATGAAAAAGCCCCCAAAATGCTATTTCATTTTAGCTCCATTCATTTTCAATGGGATAAAAATGGCCGAAAATGTCGCCTTTCCTTTCATCGTACAACGTTGGTGCCAGAGGGTTTTCTGTGCGCCTTGGTGAATCGGGGAGGTGTACCAAATTTCATGATCCTACGTGAAACTAAGGCCAATGCGGAGGGTAGTTTGAAATATTCTAGGTGGCGCTCTTGAGCCGTTTCTGTTGCAATTTTGGCCACGCCCCCAAAATATGTAATTTTTCACCAGTCCTGACGAGTCTGCCAAATTTGGTGAGTTTTGGGATATGATAAAGCTCCCCAAAGGCCAAACGTATTGTGACGGCGTTACGTCTGATTCGCCACATCGCCACGCCCACATGCTCCACCCAAAACAGTCATTGTTGGAAAGCTTGTTACAACACTATGTCTTTGGTCACTGGACAGACCGTCACGCTGATTAGGTAACAGGTGTCCAATCCGGACGTTCAATGTACAACTGTACACTTCCTGTTGTGAGGGGGCGTGGCTTAATTATTGTCATGATTTGACCAGTCAGTATTGCAGGGGACCGGATGTGGGTATATCACTGAAGGTTTGATGTATTAGACAGTTTTCGTGTAGGTGCTATTAGTGTTTCGTTTGTGATGGCGTTACGTCTGATTCGCCATATTGCCACGCCCACATGCTCCACCCAAAACGGTCAGTGTTGGAAAGCTTGTTACAGCAACATGTCTTTGGTCACTGGACAGACCGTCACGCTGATTAGGTAACAGGTGTCCGATCGGGACGTTCAATGTACAACTGTACACTTCCTGTTGTGAGGGGGCGTGGCTTAATTAATGTCATGATTTGACCAGTCAGTATTGCAGGGGACCGGATGTGGGTATATCACTGAAGGTTTGATGTATTAGACAGTTTTCGTGTAGGTGCTATTAGTGTTTCGTTTGTGATGGCGTTACGTCTGATTCGCCATATTGCCACGCCCACATGCTCCACCCAAAACGGTCAGTGTTGGAAAGCTTGTTACAGCAACATGTCTTTGGTCACTGGACAGACCGTCACGCTGATTAGGTAACAGGTGTCCGATCGGGACGTTCAATGTACAACTGTACACTTCCTGTTGTGAGGGGGCGTGGCTTAATTAATGTCATGATTTGACCATTCAGTATTGCAGGGGACTGGTTGTGGGTCAATCACTGAAGGTTTGATGTATTAGACAGTTTTCGTGTAGGTGCTATTAGTGTTTCGTTTTTCATGGCGAGATACCTAACTTTGAGGCCAGGCCACGCCCCTTCATCATATATGAAAACATGAGGTTTTGATCATTTTTTACTCCCCCATGTCTGAGTGATGAGTCTGCCAAATTTGGTAAGA
>JBBPBX010084413.1:0-15312 GCA_038048925.1 Garcialebias charrua
GGGGCGAGCCGTGGCACAGTGGTAATGGCAGTCGACCCCCGATCGGAAGGTTGGAGGTTCGAATCCCGCGTCCGCCCACCATGTGTCGTTGTGTCCCTGGGCAAGACACTTAACCCCGAGTTGCTCCCGGTAGGTCTGGATGGCGCCTTGCAAGGCAGGCTACCACTACCGGTGTATGAATGTGTGAATGAATGGGTGGATGGCTGGTATTGTAAAGCGCTTTGGGGCTCCTCATAGGGGTCTGGAAAGCGCTATATAAATAAGCTCCATTTTTTTTATATATACTATATTGTAGGGATATAATACTAGTCAGTTTTGCTGATTGTACAATATTCCCGGTGAAAGATTTGAGTAGATTTTATCTGACACAAACTTATCATCAATATTCACGAGTTCTCTCTTTTTAGATCAGTATCAATAATTCTGTGACTAGACCAGATGTAATTCACAGGAAACGTTAAACTTATGTTGGTACAGCAGGACTGGACCATTTATTTAACATAATCATAAATTACATCACACATTATGTACATGATTAGTTGATCATTTTTCCTATAATTAACTTCAGCATGAGTGTACGTGTCCGTAACTTCATAGGAGCAACAGAACACAAGTTATGGGTGTTATTAACTTATATCTCTGCTGGCACAATAAACTTAAAGTTTAGTTACTTAAAATAAGAAAGTTTCAGAGTAGGAAAATGGAGGATTAAAGAAGATGGAGGATGAGGAGAGGCATTATCTTGATGTGTTTTAACCAGAAACATGGCAGTTCCTCGGCGGCTTCCGCTCGACTCGGGCGAATGGACATCAACGTTTTACTTGTGCGAAGATTCTTGGTCTCTGCTTCGGTAAACTTGTCCCAACATCACGTGCACGAACTGTCCGTTCGTGCTACGGTTTACAGGCGAACAGCGTCCATTTTTGCAACGGCTCGCTCACAAGACGGCTTCCACCTCACCGAAGTAACGACCTCAGTTCCGGTTTGGCTTTTCAAGATAAAAGCTTCCTTGAAGGAATTTATTCAGATGGAGCTTTCCAGTTCTTGAAGATGACATAACTTGATATGTTATAAGTCTTTAACTGAATGACGTGTCCTTAGCGTGTGACTGGCGTTCATTCAGCTCTTTGGGGAACCTCATGGCTTGAGGTCCACACCGACTCTAGGCTCCGACAGGAAGTGAAGCCTTAAAAAGGGGAGGTTGACCCAGTAAATCCCTCTCGCTTATTGGTTACTTCCCAGAAAACGGGAGTGAATTTGTTCGGGTCACAGAGGTGAAATTCTGAAGGTTGAGCAGGATAACAGAGAAAGATAGTGTTCAGGACAGCCAGACTCATAGCCACCAGTTCTAAAGAGATTTAGATTAGGCTCTGATTCACGTGGCAACCTTCTTAAAACAACTCTGAAAAGCTCAGCTTGACATAAATTTCAACTTTAGGCAGCATTCTGATTCATGTGTGCACATATTAAGAATACATCAGCCTATTAAAGAATGACGATGATCATTCAATATATCAAAATTAACACTTGTTCATATGAATAACACAAGGTTATGCCTTGATTATATCTGAATCAAACAAGTAAAAATAAAGAGAGTCTTTTCTGAAGTAATATGTGTCTTGATTGATATTACTGAAATAAAATAGTGGTAAAATGTCTATTTACTGAAAGTATCAGTGAAAAGGTGTCACTGGGACATATCAAAGAGACGAAGGTGTATCAGAGACCACATATACATACATGCACAGGTTATATATATATGTATATATATATATATATATATATATATATATATATATATATATATATATATATATATATATATATATATATATATATATATATTGTAATGACGCCAACACAGCAGACGGAGTCCAGCCAAACGGGGTTTATTCAGAAACAGGGACGAGCTGCTATTACCGAGGCTGCAGCTCACGCCTCAACAGAAAACGCGGTACACACGCGAGCGAACACACTGCTAGCTGCCTGCTAACAACAACACACTCTCGGACTCTTCTTCTTCGTCTCTCTTTTTCCGGTCCCTCCTCCCTGCTCCTACCCCTCTCCTGCCCCCACGACCAGTCCAACACATGAGGGCGGGGGACAACAGAATCACAACAGCTCAACAGAACACAGTACAACTGAACAAATACACAGAAACACTTGGACCCAAAGCAGAACCAACACAGGGTCGTTACATATATATATATATATATATATATATATATATATATATATATATATATATATATATATATATATATATGTGTTATAGGGCTGTTGCTGTGAAACACGGAGTTTCAGCTCCCTCCAAAGATTTTCTAGGATTTAGATCTGGAGACCTGTAAAGATGTTTTCCCTGACCGGGAATCGAACCCGGGCCGCGGCGGTGATACCGCCGAATCCTAACCACTAGACCACCAGGGATATATAGACATCATTTGCCAATGTCGTTTTTTTTTTTTTTTTTTTTGGTGTGGCAAACTGGAGCACCCAGAGGAAACCCACACACTCAGAACAACATCCCACACACAGACACACACACTTTTTTTTAGTTTTTGTGGGACAAACTGGAGCACCCAGAGGAAACCCACACACTCAGAACAACATCCCAGACCCAGACACACACACTTTTTTTTTTTTGTGGGACAAACTGGAGCACCCAGAGGAAACCCACACACTCAGAACATCATCCCAGACCCAGACACACACACTTTTTTTTTCGTGGGACAAACTGGAGCACCCAGAGGAAACCCACACACTCAGAACAACATCCCAGACCCAGACACACACACTTTTTTTTTCTTTTTTTTTATGTGGGACAAACTGGAGCACCCAGAGGAAACCCACACACTTAAGGCTGAAATATACCTGAGCGTTCTCTCTATACGCCTATATGCCACGTACGTACGTCAAGGCAAAAGCGTAGCCCCGCGTAGCCCCTCAGGGCACGAACGCGCAAAGCTTTTTTTTTACGACCGCGCACGCTTGCGCGGTGTCTGACCATAAACTTCCCCGGCGCCGGACTGTTTTGTATGTTACACAAATGAATTAAATTCCTCTTCTTTATCGCTGATCGGGCCTTTTCTTTTGTTTTTTTGCCTAAAGTCAAGTAATCGCTTCTTCCTCCGTTCACTCATGACTGAAATGAATGAATTCAGGTCCTACCTGGGTGCGCGAGGCTTTATATTCCCTGGTGGGCTGCAGGAAAAGCGCTCCCTGTTATTATTTTTATTTCTGAGAGAACTTTTTATAACATATAAAGTAGAAACACCGCAGCAGAACACCGCAGAAGAACACCGCAACCGGCTGCTCATAGAGTGAGCTGACGAGCTGTCAATCATTTCAGTAGGCGTGTCAGCAAGTGACCAATCAGCGACCTCAGTTTGTCCCCCTCTGCTCGCAGCTGCTCGGGGCTGCTCACATGACAACCAGGATTTGGAGCGAAACAACAAGGATTTGGAGCGAAAACGCGAGCATTTGAAAAGCGTAGCTTCTGAAGCTATATCAGCGAAACGCATGCGCACAAAATGTGCGCGTAGAGTGGCGTAATAGAGGACGCTCAGGTATATTTCAGCCTTTAGAACAAGCATATAAGCCAAGCGAAATGATTCCCAACATCACTGGAACGTACAGCATACGCGCAAATTCCCTTCTTGGTGATTTACTCTGCTGCTTAAATTCCCAGACCATGTCTTCTCACATCTGGGAATATTTCCAGGTTCCTAGTTTGGGTGTGGGGAAGGGGGAGTTGCAGGTAGAGATACTCTGACAGTATCTGGGTTCAAAGGTGAACACTTTGGTAAAGCCGTTTTGCGAGGGCAGCGGTCAATGATAGGCGGTAAAACTGTTATAGGAACGTGGTCTTTTTTTGGAGTTGAAGCTAGTACCGGTACACATTTTATGTCATTAACTGGACGTGTTACCTACTGGGAATCCATCTGGGACCGATTTCTCCTACATAAAATTGGATGTACTCTCTCTCTCTGTACCCACGTAACTCTCGTTTGTGCCCTCATTTCAGTACGCAGGTCAAACTCAGGTCGTTTCGGGTTTGACACAGTTGTTTCTGATATTGAAGTCCTATACATGGATAGCCTATGTTTAAACGCAGCCGTTGAAGTTTCTCGAGGGTTTGATCTGATCTGATCTTCTCTTGAAGAGGTGTCGTGTCGGTCCCTGACAAACTCTTCTTGTTTCACGCGCCTTGGTGGTACAGGTTTAACCACAGCCTTTGAAGTTTCTGGAGGGTTTTTGGCAACCTTCAAAACTCTGCCTCTTGAAGATTTGCCGTGCTGGTCACTGACAAGCTCTTCTTGTTTGGCATGTCTGGGTTTAATCTGTGGCACAGGTTTAAATGCAGACATTGAAGTTTCTGTATGGTTTAAAGCGTCCTCCAAAACTCTGCCTCTTAAAGATTTGTCGTTTTGGTCCTTGACAAATTGTTGTTGATCTGGTTCCGCTGTGTTTCTATTGTGCAAACATATTTTATCCACACCTGTGTATTTCGCAGGTACCTTTCTGAGTGGGGGAAGAGGTATTTTCTTTGTTGTACTATCAGGTGAAGGAAGTTTATGCTTCATCCCATCCCTGGAAGACGGCGTAGGACAGCTCTGAATGTCATTTTGATCTGTCTGGCATACACTACTGCTTACATTTGTGGGAGAATGAATAGACAATGTTGCTGAATCCTCCGTCTCCCACAGATCTTCAATTTCGTATACACACTCGTTGGTTTGCAGTTCAGGGTTAGCCTTTTTAAGTTCTTCATGAGAACGCTCTAGAGACTGAATCGTGTTTGCCAGTTCTCTGCATTTTTCTTCAAGTTCTATTTTTTTGAAGGTCATGTTTTCGAAGGCCTTTGATTTGATGTCTACCACAGCCTTCATATTTTCGATTTCCGTTTTGTACCTGTCCTCACACAGTGATTCACAAACTTCTCTTTTGTATTGCAGCTTCTCGTTGTCATAATTCATCCGTTCCAGCTGTTCGTACGTTTTGTCATATTTGTTTTTCCAGTCACAGTTTTCGTCTGTCAACTCAGCAACGCGTTTTTTCAATTGTTCGATTTCAGTTTTGTAACGGTCCTCACACATCGATTCGCAAACTTCTTTTTCGTATCGCAGCTTCTTGTTGTCATAATTCATCCATTCCAGCTTTTCGTACGTTTCGTCACATTTGCGTTTCCAGTCACAGTTTTTGTCTGTCAACTCAGCAACGCGGTTTTTCAATTGTTCGATTTCAGTTTTGTAACGGTCCTCACACACCGATTCGCAAACTTCTTTTTCGTATCGCAGCTTCTTGTTGTCATAATTCATCCGTTCCAGCTTTTCGTACGTTTCGTCACATTTGCGTTTCCAGTCACAGTTTTTGTCTGTCAACTCGCCAACGCGGTTTTTCAATTGTTCGATTTCAGTTTTCCGCGCTTGGGTCTCATCTAAAAGTGCGTCCTTCTCCAACTGTATGCGTTTTGCATAGGACTCATTTTCCTGGATGTTCCTCTGACAATCTTCCAATTCATTTTCTGCTTTCCATTTTAATTCTTTTTCTTTCTGGAAAAGTTTACAAGCCTTCTGATACTCTTCTTCCACTGCATTATGTTTTTTTTCCTCCTCGAGGACCACTTCTCTTATGGCCTTTTCTTTGTCCTCTTCTTGATTTTTAACTTTCAGGCGAAGCACCTTTATTTCTTCCTCTAAATTTCTGTTTGTCTCAGAGACCTTCCTGAGATTCTTCTGAGATTCTTCTTCCACTGCATTATGTTTTTTTTCCTCCTCGAGGACCACTTCTCTGACGGCCTTTTCTTTGTCCTCTTCTTGATTTTTAACTTTCAGGCGAATCACCTTTATTTCTTCCTCTAAATTTCTGTTTGTCTCAGAGACCTTCCTGAGATTTTCCATTGTTTTTTGGTCCTCAAATCTTTGTTCTTTTAGGTCTTCAATAAGCTTGTTCTGTGAATTGATGATTTTCAAATACGAGCTTATTTCAAATTTCAGCCTCTTCTCTGCACGTTTAAATTCTTTGATTCTTGCTCTCGAATTAGATTTAACTTTTTCAATTTCTTTCTCTTTCAGTTGTAAAGCCTCCTGTGCTGCAAGCATGTTGCCCTCAAGCACTTTACGAGCAACTTTATGCATTCTGAATACCTGTACCTGTGTGCGCACCATCGCGCACACTCTACGAGCAACTTTATGCATTTTGAATACCTGTGTGCACGATCGCGTATACAACTGGTTCAAACGAGATTCGTCTGCAATGTGTTTGAAGAGTCTGATGGGGGTCTATTTATAAACTTTCCAAGAAGGAGTCCTTTCATCATTGATGATGTCATCAATTAGAATAATTATGATGTCAGAAGATAAAAAAGTTTGATGATGTTATCAATTAGAATAATTATGATGTCAGAAGATAAAAGAGTTCGACCTGACTTCAAACTTCTAGTTGCTGATGTCATTACGATGACGTCATCAATTAGAATTTTGAAGCTTTTTTGAAGTCAGAAGTAAAAATCCTACATTAAATTTAAATGTAAACATTTTGCACTTTTAGTTTGCATGTATTAAAGTGTAGCTGTGAGTCTGACAGTAAATTAATTCTTAAAAACCCTCCTGCTTTGACTACCCCGGTTCCGCTCAGCGAGCACGCGCACAGCCACGCGACACACAGGAAAGACTGGGTCCAAACGCCGCTCGAAAGCACACTACTCCAAAGCACTTACCAACACTTCTGAATGTGTTCAGAAGATTTTACCTGGTCTAGAAGATGGTAAACTGTCGGCCAGGTTACAAACTCTCAATAATGACTTGATGAAGAGTTGTATTTAATGCATCTCTCCTGGAGTTCAAAGTTTGTTTTTTTACAAGAAACAAGAGGCTGTGCAGAGCAGCATGTTAAGGTTCGTCACCAAGGTCTCTGCAGCTCCTCCAGGATCTGCTGGTGCACCAGAAGAACCAACTCCAGCCAGTCCTCCTGCAGCAAGCCAGGAGGAGTCCATGGACAGCTCACCCTCTCCCCAGTAAAAGACGCCTCCCCCCTCCCCGCTCCCTCCCTCCAGGTACAGTAATGAAATGTTATTTTTATTTTTCTGAGTTGTGTCATGTTACACACAGTAACTTCATCTGTTAATCAATTTGTATCTGCTTATGTTCACAGCCTGCTGCTCCTCCTCCTCCACCTCCTCTCCACCAGCTCCACCATCCCATCACTGACCTGCCCACCTTCACATACCACCACAGCATCGTCGGAAAGGTACAGCAAAGACATGTCAATGTTTTTTCCTTTATTTTTTGTTTTATGCTACATCTACTGTAATCATCACCTCTCTCTCGACAGCCTCCAAAGCGTCACACCCCCCTGGTCCATCCACACATGTGCACCACACCACACAGGTAAGGAGAAGTTGTTGTTGTCTGTGTTTTCATTTCTGCAGATGTTGACGTCTGTGTGTGGGTTTCAACAGAACCAACCTGCTGCTCTCTCCTCATGGTCCAGCCTCTCCTCCATCTCCACAACTCTTCACCACACCACACAGGTAAGGAGAAGTTGTTGCTGTCTATGTTTTCATTTCTGCAGATGTTGACATCTGTGTGTGGGTTTCAACAGAACCACCTGCTGCTCTTGCTTCATGGACGGACGTGTGTCCTCTGCTCTGTCCTGACTGCCTGCTTCCCTCCCTCTAGCACCTCTCCATCTACAATACACATTGCACCACACCAATCAGGTAAGGACAAGATGTTAGTCATTTTCATGTTTTCTTTGCAGGCAGGTCATAGTCCAGCTGAAAGTGCACATGTTCATTTTTGTGTTGCTGTAATTTCTACACAGCTCACATCGTGGACTTTCCTCGTGGATGGACAAGTGTCCACTCTGTCCTGCCTCTGTCGTCCTGCCTGCTGCCTAGCTTCGCTGCTGTCCCATCAGTTTGTCAACATCAACAGTGAGTAGAAGTTGTTCTCTGTCTGTTTTTCATGTTGTCTTTGCAGTTCATTGTCCAGCTGAAAGTGCACATGTTCATTTTTGTGTTGCTGTAATTTCTACACAGCTCACATCGTGGACTTTCTTCATGGATGGACGTCTGTCCTGCCTGCCTCTGTCGTCCTGGACGTCAGTCCTGCCTGTCTCTGGTGTCCTGCCAGCTGCCTCCATCCATCACCTGTGTGTCAACACCTTCTGCCTCTATGACTGCTGCAAAAGCAAAAAAAACACACTTTTTCTGATGGACAGAACTGCTCACATCAGGACCACACACCTGAACTCACACCTGGCCTAAAATGCTCCCATCATTCATTCTTGAGCACTGGCTAAGCAGTTCCATCTGATCCAGGTTTGAACTTGAGAAAAACATCAGTGTCTACCTACACTTCAGTCAAAGTAAGGACATTTTGTTTCCTATTTCTGTTGCTTCTAGCTTTTTTAGAGTTCATGGACTTCTTTTTCATGCACATGGACATGAACTGCACACCAAGGCACTGGTTTCAAAAACATGATGGTTGCAACATGTTTCTGATGGATGTGATTTTATGCTGATTTGGTACTGATTCATGTCAATAGCTGCTGCTGCTGATGGATGGATGGATGTGAGTTGCTGCTGTTTGATGTTAACAGCTGCTGCTCTTTGAGAAGTGTCCAGCCGAAACCAGCTGCTCACATGATCAAGGAGGACCATTAGCAGCTGGTTTCGGCTGTCATCAGCCAACTGGTTGATCCACTGTGAGAGGGTGCTATTTATAAGACTGAGCTGAATACAGCAGCTCAGACTGAGGAAGTCTTTCGGACGAAAGACGAAACGTTTCTACAATTTTTTTGCTTTTTTTTTTTTTTTTTGAATGTCCAGAGGACCAGACTTAGCTTTTTTAGATTTTTCTACCTGGATTATTGAGCATGCATCAGGGTACTGTGCAGTATTTTATGTGTTTTTTGATAATCGTTTGGGGTACTATGTTAGCAAGCCCGGATTTTCGTAGGGGCTTCCCTGGGCTTCAGCCCGGGGCCCCGGCACTTTTGGGGGCCCCGCCCCCGAAGGAAGTTTTTTTTTTTTTTGTGAACGGATAGTGTCTGAACTCAGTCTGCTACTGTTGGAGTTCAGTCAGAACTCTACGTGCCTGCTACGTGCTTGAGAGAGCTGTGTCTGGAGAGGAGCAGAGGGAGGAGAGAAGCCCGCAGCAGCTGCGGAGCGGAGGAGCACTGAACTCGTTAAGCGGTGACGTCACTCTCTGGGATCAAAGAGAGAGACGCTGCAAGCGCAGAGGCAGACAGTGTTCAGGAGTTCAGTGTGGTTAATCTGCTAGCAGGTAACACCTTTAAAATAAGTTAATGGTGAACAGTTGAATTAACCTAGCTAACTTTAAAGGGACTCTGTAAGTGCTTTAACCTGCTGTGGTAAAGAGGCACAAGTTTAAAAGTTAAGAAAATTTTTGTTTCATACAAGGTGATTGTTACCAAGCTAATTTTAAGTGAATTACAAGTGTTTGACAAATTAAGCGTGAACACAAAAAAAGGGAAAAAAGGGCAGCAAGTTGTATAATTTTGTTTGACATTGAAATAATTTTCTGTTTGTAACAAATGAAAGATTTCTTATTCTGATTTAAGATTTATAATACCACGCTTAACTTGATCTTTGCAGTGAAAATTATTTCAGTTTGTAAATATATTCAAAGGGTGGTATTTAAAAGGGGAATTAAACCCACACCACATTTAGGTTCGTTTTGAAAAGAAAAGAAAAACAGGGGATTATTCAAGTTTATAAACAAATTAAAAAAGGTAGTATTTAAGCTAAGTTAAAGCTACAGACTTTAATATAAGGACATTAACGTTAAACTGAATTAATAAGGCCCAAAGTATACAATGAGCAGTGAGAAGGCCATGCAAAACGACTGTGATGCTGAAGCTGTGGAGTTGCAGCGAGAAGGAAATCAGGAAGAAGAAGCCGCAGATATAAACCCATTAGAGCCAAGCACAAGTCAAGCTGTTTCAGCTGAGAGCTTGAGGAAAAGTGTAAGACAGAGAAAACTCACAGAGAAAGGCCAAGCACTGCATGAAGAAAGATTAAACAAGCTTCAAACTCGTTTCAAGTTCAGTTATGACAAATGGAAAACTGTTGGTGATCCTATCAAGTACAAGGACTGGAAAATTTCATTTCAAATGCTGATTGAAAGAAAGAACATCCCAGTAAGTGAAAAGATTTACAGTACTACCTTCGAAAGTATGTTGGTGAATAACTCATCATACTTTACCATAGTAATTTGGATATGAACCAGTTTATGTATGTATGTATATATATATATATATATTATTATTATTATTATTGTTATTATTATTATTATTATTATTATACAGTATATCATCTGAACCAAAAAAAATAACAACAAAAGAAAAAAATATATATATATATATGGGCCCCCATATTGACTCAAGCCCAGGGGCCCCCATCCTCCTAAATCCGGCCCTGCAGGTGCGGTTCCTGATGTTTTAAAACATGCAGTGGTAACTCCATTAATTAAAAATCCCGGACTTGACCCTGCCGCTTGTTCTAACTTCAGGCCAATCTCAAGACTTCCATTTCTTTCTAAAATCTTGGAGAAAATAGTTTTTAATCAACTAACCAAGTTTTTGAATGAAAATTTTATTTTTTTAGATTTTTCAGTCAGGATTTAAACAACTTCACAGCACCGAGACAGCCTTGGTAAGGGTCTGTAATGACATTCTGCTAGCGAATGACTCTGGTCAGTCTGTGATCCTGGTACTCCTCGACCTTACCACTGCATTCGACACCGATGACCACAGTATTCTTATGTCACGGTAAGAATACTGGGTTGGGATCACGGGTGTAACGCTGGAATGGTTCCGTTCGTATCGGAGTGACAGGAGTTTTTGTGTTAACTTTGGCAATCATTTATCTGCTTCTGTCCCTCTTTCCTGTGGGGTCCTGCAAGGCTCCATTCTTGGACCCCTTCTGTTCTCATTGTATCTGCTCCCCTTGGGGTCTATCCTGAGGAAACATGATATCTCGTTTAATTGCTTCGCCGATTAATTTCAGATTTACCTGCCGTCATGTTTTTGTTTATGTTTATTAAATTTGTTAATTTTTTTTACAAAAGAAACACAATACAAGACAATCCCATGAATGATAACGTACAAAATATAAAAAAAAATGAAAGGTAGCAGAAAGAAGAATACATCTTATTATATCTGCCCCTTTTTTCAAACAATCAGATTCAACAATAATAATCTTCCACCAACAGTACAAAATGACTAATTCTTTCTAATTTTCTAACTAATACAATACACATTACGTCATTTCATATATATTTTTTAACAAATTCATTTTGATCATTTTCTTAAAGGAGACCACATATAGGTATTTAAAATTTTTGTGTTATTTCTGTGTGCTATCTTGACAATATTAATTCATTTTAATACACAAAATAATTCTTAGATAATCAATTATACCCTTTTTAATTCTGCCATTTTTAACTTTCGTTTTGAACGACCGGTTTCTTGAAGTCCACGCCCTTCAAAGATCTGTTTACGCCCTCTGCACAGCCAGTATCTGTAATGTGTTGTTGTTTTAAAATTAGCTCCTTTTTTATTACTCATTTGACTTACTGTTAGTGCTAGCTTAAGATAACTTACCGAAACCCGTCTGAGCGCGCCACCATGAGCTGCTCCTTTTAGCATGAGACCACCCGAATCCGAAGCTAATGTTAGCTTGTTCCCCTTCCGGTTTTCGCCAGCTCCGCTCGTTGCACGCGGAGATTTTGGGAGTTATCGCTGTTCCAGTCAAGACAACAAAGTTCACCAAGTGTCTCCCGTAAATTAATCTGTAAGGAGAAGGTCCTCGCTGCTGCGAGCCTGCTGCGAGGCTGAAATGAGGCTGTACAGTTGAAGCTCCGCTCCATCGCGCCGGAAGAGGGTCCCGTCGCAACCGGTCCCTAAGCCGGGGGTCCGCTCGTTTAATTTTTGCCGGCTGCGCGTTGGCAGCGATCGCAAATACACTAAAAATTGAACTAAAACATAAAAATAACAATTATACTTTATTTATAAAGCCATTTAAAAAAAACACAGCTGCAACAAAGTGCTGTACACATGAAATTAAGAACATATAAACAAAAGATGAGATGAAATCATGAAAAACAACAGTCATGTGTTTAATACAGAAGTGGGTTGAGCCTAACCAGGGGTTGCTAGGTGAGGGGCTGGACTCAGGTTTGAGGTGATTGGCTACGGCCTGTGACGTCAATAACTGCAGGAAGTGTGAATCCTGGTGTATTTATCAAAAATAAATAAATCTACTTAGAGTAAATAAACCACTGGGTGCATTTTTTTGGCACAAGGACTGTTTTTTTATGAAGTTAATACCCAAAGTTGAGTAAAAAAAACATTAAAAAGTGATTTTTGCATCTGTGGTCCCCTTTAAATGTAAACATTGACTTGGCATTTTTAACTACATTCTCCAAGCCATTCCATAATCTAATTCCCTGGATTGAGGTAGAACGTCCCTTCAAACTAGTTCTGAATTGTGGTTTTACAAACATCTCTGTTCCCTTAAGGTTATAACAACTTTGTCTTTTAACAAAATGCATTTGGATATTTAAAGGTAAAGCGTTATTCTGAGCCCTATACATAACTGATAAAATATTATAATCTACCAAATCATGGAACTTCAATAACTTCAGTTGATAAAATAATGTACTAGATGGATGACGGTAATGTTTTCTAGTGATAACTCTTACAGCTCTTTTCTGTAATACAAAAATAGGCTTTGTGATTGTTTTACACGCTTTCCCCCAAACATCAATACAATAGATTAAGTGTGGAACAATGATTGTGTTATACAACAAATACAGAGCTTTATCATTCAATAAGTCTCTGACTTTGTACAGTACTGCAATCGATTTAGCTATTTTTATTCTTACAGAATTTATGTGTTGTTTCCATGTCAGTTTGTCATCAATGATAACACCCAAAAACTTCACCTCACTCACTCTACAAATCTCAACATCCTCAATTTTGAGTGGAACATCAACAGTTTTCTTTTTATTACTGAATATCATGTAATTAGTTTTTTCTAGATTTAATGATAATTTATTGAGTTTAAACCAAGTTTGTATTTTGACAAATTCTGTCTTTATCAATTCCAACATATTAATAATAATAATAATAATGAATTCAATTTATAACACACTTTTCATTAATGAAAATCTCAAAGTGCTACAAAGTGCAACATAATTAAATGTCAATAAAACAAGTAAAATCAATAACAGTATCAACTAAGATCAAAAGTAGAATCATGAGGAGGCAGAGTATTCTTGGTTGAAAAGAAAGGTCTTCAAGCCGCTCTTAAAGTCAACCAGTGACTGTGGGGCTCTCAGACAGTCAGGAAGAGAGTTCCACTGGCGGGGGGCAGCCATTTGTTCTACATCTTCACCTAAACAGAAAAATGTGGTATCATTGGCAAAAAGTACACATTTAAGGAGTCCTGACACATTTACCAAGTCATTCACATATAAAATAAATAGCTTTGGTCCAAGTACAGAGCCTTGGGGAACTCCACATGTGATATTACAGAGGTCAGATCTTACATCATTTATTTGTACAAATTGTTTCCTATCTTTTAAATAGCTAGATACCCACTGTAATGCTGGTCCTCTAATACCATATTTGTTCAATTTTTCAAGGAGAATGGTGTGATCAATAGTATCGAATGCTTTTTTTAAATCAACAAAAATACTGATACAATATTGTTTTTGATCGACAGCAGTAGTTATTTGTTCCATTAATTCCATGAGAGCCATTGATGTAGAGTTTTTTGCTCTAAACCCATACTGACTGTTGCTTAGAATATTTTGTTTATCTATAAATTGATCTAGTCTGTTCACAAATAGTTTTTCAAGAATTTTTGAAAACTGTGGTAACAAGGATATAGGTCTATAATTGTTGAACACACATTTATCACCATTTTTAAAAAGAGGAACTACCTTAGCTACTTTCATAATATCTGGAAATATTCCTGTTGAAAATGATAAATTACATATAAAACCTAACAGTTCCTGCTCCATTAACCCTTTGCTAAAATGTCTTGATGACATCAAGACTTGGATGTCTGTGAACTTCTTGAGTTTTAATGATCAGAAAACTGAGGTAATTGTGTTTAACCCAAGCCCTACCGTGGTCACTGATCCTGTAAACCTGCACTCCCTTCAGCCACATCTAAAGCAGTTGATTACCAATATTGGGGTAGTGTTAGACTCAGACTTTAAGTTTAATGAACAGATCAACTCTGTTCTTCAAAAAAGCTTAATTCAGCTAAGGCAAATAGCAAAGCTTAAAGCTCCACTGACATCATCTTTTAACTTTCCATAAAATGGCACAACATATATATATATTAAGATTGACCTCTGATCGTTTTTGCTAAAACAATGTTAAAGGGATTGTGACATGATTTTTTTACTATTCATAAAATTGCTCAAAATATATATATTTTATCATTTAAATATGTTTGTTTTTGCAAACAAAATGATAAATCACTTTAATTTTGCTTTAAAAGTGATTTTGAACTTCAAGCCGTGTTTAATCATGGGAAATCCGATTACACTCGAACGCACCATATGTGATGTCACACTGGGCAGAGGGCTGTGGTGTCTTTAATAGCGGACAATTTAAAACTGGACGAATTTAGCAATCTATGTGAAGATTTGAGCTATTTGTCTTCATTTTGGGAAGCAGAAAATAGTTTGGGTGATGGAACAAGAAACAACAGGATCTAATTTAGGTCTGATGCTGTATCAGACTTCCTTCATGTCGAGCTGCTCATACCTGCGCACTGTGACAAGCCCAGAGCTCTGCCCAGTGTGACATCACAGATGGTGCGTTCGTGTGTAATGGGATTTCCCATGATTAAACACGGCTTGAAGTTCAAAATCACTTTTAAAGCAAAATTAAAGTGATTTATCATTTTGTTTGCAAAAACAAACATATTTAAATGATAAAATATATATATTTTGAGCAATTTTATGAATAGTAAAAAAATCATGTCACAATCCCTTTAAATTAATTAAAATTTCTCTCAAAAACAGTTTAAAATTAGCGCCTTTTTTTACATGATAAATACGGTTTTTCCCGTCGCGCGATTATGACGTCACACACAGAATTGCCTCAACTGCGCACATTGTTTACAATGGACAAGATACAAACGCGATCCGTCCAATTTAGCCATTTAAAACTTTATATTTTAGCAGTTTGTCTTCAGAGAAGCCAAAGTTATTTCCAGTAAACAGCAGGTTATAATTTTTTTTCAGCTCCTGCTGGTTTTTG
>JBBPBX010084415.1:0-15311 GCA_038048925.1 Garcialebias charrua
CCAACACCATTTATGGTGGGGGTGGCGTGCTGCTGACCTCAACTCGGGATGTTGTGAGTCGGTGGGCGGAATACTTCGAAGACCTCCTCAATCCTACTGGCACGTCTTCCACTGAGGAAGCGGAGCCTGGGGACTTTGGGTCGGGTTCTCCGATCTCTGGTGCTGAGGTCGCCGAGGTGGTTAAAAAGCTCCGCGGTGGCAAGGCTCCGGGGGTGGATGAGATTCGCCCTGAGTTCCTTAGGGCTCTGGATGTTGTGGGGTTGTGTTGGCTCTGCAATATCGCGTGGACATCGGGGGCAGTTCCCTTGGATTGGCAGACTGGGGTGGTGGTTCCCCTATTCAAAAAGGGGGACCGTAGGGTGTGTTCCAACTATAGGGGGATCACACTCTTAAGCCTCCCTGGTAAGGTCTATTCAGGGGTTCTGGAGAGGAGGGTCCGTCGGATAGTCGAACCTCGGATTCAGGAGGAGCAGTGTGGTTTTCGTCCTGGTCGTGGAACACTGGACCAGCTCTACACCCTCAGCAGGGTCCTGGAGGGTGCGTGGGAGTTTGCCCAACCAGTTTACATGTGCTTTGTGGACTTGGAGAAGGCATTCGACCGCGTCCCTCGGGGGGTTCTGTGGGGGGTACTCCGGGAGTATGGGGTACCAGGCCCTTTGATAAGGGCTGTTAGGTCCCTGTACGACCGGTGTCAGAGCTTGGTCCGCATTGCCGGCAGTAAGTCAGGCTCGTTTCCGGTGAGAGTTGGACTCCGCCAAGGTTGCCCTTTGTCACCGATTCTGTTCATAACTTTTATGGACAGAATTTCTAGGCGCAGCCAAGGTGTTGAGAGGATCCGTTTTGGTGACCTTAGAATCGCTTCTCTGTTTTTTGCAGATGATGTGGTCCTACTGGCTTCATCAGTTCGTGATTTACAACTTTCACTGGAGCGGTTTGCAGCCGAGTGTGATACGGCCGGGATGAGGATCAGTTCCTCCAAATCCGAGGCCATGGTCTTGAGCCGGAAAAGGGTAGCATGCCCTCTCCGGGTCGGGGAGGAGGTCCTGCCCCAAGTGGAGGAGTTTAAGTATCTCGGGATCTTGTTCACGAATGAGGGAAAACTGGAGCGTGAGATCGATAGGCGGATAGGTGCAGCGTCCGCAGTGAAGCGGGCGCTGTACCGGTCTGTCGTGGTGAAGAGAGAGCTGAGTCAAAAGGCAAAGCTCTCAATTTACCGATCGATCTACGTTCCCACCCTCATCTATGGTCATGAGCTTTGGGTTATGACCGAAAGAACAAGATCTCGGATACAAGCGGCTGAAATGAGTTTTCTCCGCAGGGTGGCTGGACTCTCCCTTAGAGATAGGGTGAGAAGCTCAGTCATCCGGGAGGGACTCGGAGTAGAGCCGCTGCTTCTCCACATCGAGAGGAGCCAGTTGAGGTGGCTCGGGCATCTGGTTAGGATGCCTCCTGGACGCCTCCCTGGTGAGGTGTTCCGGGCATGTCCCACCGGGAGGAGACCCAGAGGAAGACCCAGGACACGCTGGAGGGACTATGTTTCTCGGCTGGCCTGGGAACGCCTTGGGATTCCCCCGGAGGAGCTGCTCCAAGTGGCTGGGGAGAGGGAAGTCTGGGCCTCCCTACTTAGGCTGCTACCCCCGCGACCCGACCCCGGATAAGCGGAAGAAGATGGATGGATGGATGGATGGATGATATATATATATATATATATATATATATATATATATATATATATATATATATATATATATATATATATATATATATATATATATATATATCAACACTTGTTTTTATGTGTGTTCCTTTTCTGATTGTCTGTTTCAGGAGTTGTACAGCCAGTCCTATGAAGAGATTGGCGTTATGTTTGCCTCAATTCCCAATTTCTCTGACTTTTACACTGAAGAGAGCATCAACAATGGTGGCATAGAATGCTTACGCTTTCTCAACGAGATCATCTCAGACTTTGACAGTGTAAGTTTTTCCTTTGTGATTTGTTGGTTTATAAAAGCCTGTTGGGTTTAAACCACCGTCATATAATGTGTGATTTTTGTCATAGAAATTATAAATAAAAATTGATAAAGACAGCATGTCACATACATTTTCAAACCTTTTTTTTGTTCTGAGGCTTACCTATGTTTTCTTAATTTACAATTTATTGTAAAATGTATATTTTAAAGTAATGTAGCAATATGAAGATATACGTTTTTTTAAGCAGTGTTGTTGGGCCCCAGATTAGCTTTGACCACGCCAAAGCAGCAGCCTGAAGTTTCCTCTTTCAGTTGGAAAACTTCCAGCATCACTGATGTCCACCAACAGGTCCTCAGTTGCTCCTGCTACAGTCACCAGTCACCTTCTGGCCACAGCTCTAAGAAACTGCATCCCCAATAGAGCTCAAAGAGGAGCTGGACACTTCACAGTCCTTTTCTTGTTATTGAACTAAATTGTTTAGCTGCTAAAAAAAATCAGAAAGTTAGGAAATAAAGAGCAGAAGGAGAAACATGGCGGTGGACAGCTGAACTGCGTCTCGGCTTAGCTCCCGTCAGTCCTGCTGAAAAGTTGCCTTTTACGATTGTATCCTCGCTGCCTTCAGGCTGGAGTTTGTCTCTGAGACTGGTGTCGCCGTGTCACTGAATCAACAGATTTGTGATATGGCCTTTAGGCAGAAGAAGGCTAAGATTCCGGTCTCTTCTCCCACGTGGCCCACTACCGTGACTGCAGCCTCGCAACACTGTGATGGAGAGGTAATGAGGTAGTGAGTACAGCACCCCGCCTTCGCCAAGCTCTGGGGGTACCGACGAGTCAGCTCTAAAGTCAGATATTCTGGCCTCAATTAAATCTAAAATCATGGTGATGATTAGAATTAGAGCAGCGCTGATGGATGATTTTCATTGTATTAAGAGCGAACTGAAAGCAGTCCGAGCAGAGCTCGCCAACACCACTGCTGGCCCCAGAGTGGAGTTCGATCGAGTTAAACTGGATGTTTCACAGAATGAGAACGGTCTGTCCTTATGCTGGGATGAAATAGAGAAGTTACAAACCAGATTCCAGAAAAGTTGGGACACTAAACAAATTGTGAATAAAAACTGGATGCAATGATGTGGAGGTGCCAACATCTGATATTTTATTCAGAATAGAACACAAATCACAGATCAAAAGTTTAAACTGAGAGAATGTATCATTTTAAGGGAAAATATGTTGTTTCAAAATTTCATGGCGTCAACAAATCCCAAAAAAGTTGGGACAAGTCCATTTTTACCACTGTGTGGCATCCCCCCTTCTTCTTACAACACTCAACAGACGTCTGGGGACAGAGGAGACCAGTTTCTCAAGTTTAGAAATAGGAATGCTCTCCCATTCATGTCTAATACAGGCCTCTAACTGTTCAATCGTCTTGGGCCTTCTTTGTCACACCTTCCTCTTTATGATGCACCAAATGTTCTCTATAGGTGAAAGATCTGGACTGCAGGCTGGACATTTCAGTACCGGATCCTTCTCCTACGTAGCCATGATGTTGTGATTGCTGCAGAATGTGGTCTGGCATTATCTTGTTGAAAAATGCAGGGTCTTCCCTGAAAGAGATGACGTCTAGATGGAGCATATGTTGTTCTAGAACCTGAACATAGTTCTCTGCATTAATGGTGCCTTTCCAGACATGCAAGCTGCCCATGCCACAAGCGCTCATGCAACCCCATACCATCAGTGATGCAGGCTTCTGAACGGAGCGTTGATAACAACTTGGGCTATCCTCTCTGGTCCAGATGACATGGCGTCCCAGTGTTCCATAAAGAACTTCAAATTGTGACTCATCTGACCACAGAACAGTCTTCTATTTTGCCACACTCCATTTTAAATGACCCCTGGCCCAGTGCAAACGTCTGAGCTTGTGGAGCTTGCTTAGAAATGGAGAAAGGGCACAGCTGAAAGGGCACAGCTGAAATCAGCAACGAACTCAAATCAGAGCTCGGAAGATTGGAGCTGTTAAGAACATCCTTCTGGAAGCAGACGCGCTCCAGGGGAAAGAAAAGGAAGAGGTGCTCCCGAGGAAAGAAGCGGGGATGCCGAGCAGGAATTATGACGAGACTGTGATTTTAATATCAGTTATTTACATAGCACCCGATGCTAATGCTAATGATGCCCAGGGAGAAATTCATGACTTACTCACCTCGCTACAGTGTAAATATCCTGAGGGGCTCTTCATTGTTTGCGGAGACGTCAATCACGTAGATCTTCAAGTCTCCCTCCCAGCCTTCAATAAGCACGTCTTCACAGCAACGAGAGGAGATAAAACGCTTGACCAAGTCTACACTAATGTAAAGGGGGCGTACACGGCGAAGACACGCCCAGCGCTCGGAGCTTCCGATCACTGCTCTCTGATCCTGGCCCCAAGTCAGCTCCCCCCACTCAGGCGCTCCAAGCCGGAACAAAGAGAGATAAGAATCTGGCCTCAAGGCAGCTCCTCCATGCTGAGAGACTGTTTTGAGAAGACAAACTGGTCTGTTTTCAGGGAGGCAGCTACTGAAGGGAGCTCAGTTGACCTGGAACTCTATGCTTCCTCAGTCCTGGGCTACATCAGTACATGCTCTGAAAATGTATCCATAAAAAAATATGTTAAATCTTACCCGAACCGAAAACCCTGGTTAAATAAAGAAGTTCACGCCTTGCTAGCAGCCAGGGACACTGCATTCAAGTCCGGAGATAAAGAGGAGCTGAGAAAGAGCAGGAAAGAACTGGGGGAAGGCATTAAGAAGGCCAAGGCCACGTATGCACAGAGGATCGAGGGACAGTTCACCTCACAAGACCCACGGAGCATGTGGAAGGGTATTAAATGCATAACAGATTACAAAGGCAAGAACAAACAATGCCCCAGGGACCCATCTCTGCCTGATGCCCTCAATAAGTTTTATGCACGTTTTGATGATCCAAACAGACCAGCTAGCACCAGACTCACCTCATCACCAGATGAAGAGCATCTCAGAGTGACCGCAGCAGAAGTGAGAGGCAGTCTCAGAAAGATTAATCCTCATAAAGCAACCGGACCAGACAACATCCCAGGGAAAGTTCTGAAGGAATGTGCGGACCAGCTCTGTGAGGTGCTGGCTGACATCTTCACCACCTCACTTGCACTGGAGTCAGTTCCCACCTGCCTGAAGACCGCGACCATCATCCCAGTCCCAAAGAGCTCCACAGTGACTGGTCTGAATGACTATAGACCGGTGGCCCTCACCCCGATAGTCGCTAAATGTTTTGAGAAACTGGTCATGACCCACATCAAGGCAACCGTCAACATCAACGAGGACCCTCATCAATACGCATACCGCGAGAACCGATCAACAGAGGACGCCATTTCTTCCGTGGTCCACACTGCTCTCACCCACCTGGATCAGAAGGACTCATACGTGCGTCTGCTCTTCGTGGACTTCACATCTGCCTTCAACACCATGATCCCCCAAACTCTGATAGACAAACTATCTACACTTGGACTAAGCCCCTCCATTTGTAACTGGGTACTAGACTTCTTAACAGACAGACCACAGTCCGTGAAGATCCACAACTTCTCCTCCTCCACCATAACCCTCAGCACTGGCTCTCCTCAAGGATGTGTGCTGAGCCCCCTTCTGTTCACTCTGCTCACATATGATTGTACAGCCACACTTCCAGGCTGTCATATTGTTAAGTTTGCAGATGATACAGCGGTGGTGGGATGCATCACAAACAATGATGAGTCCAGCTACAGACAGGAGGTGGAACACCTGGAGAGCTGGTGCAAAGAGAATAATCTTCACATGAATGTGAAGAAGACAAAGGAGATGATTGTGGACTTCAGAAGGAACAAACACACCCACGCCCCACTGAAAATAGGTGGGTCTGCAGTGGAAGTGGTCTCCAGCTACAAATACTTGGGTGTACACATGAATGATAACCTCAGCTGGAGCAACAACACCACCAGCCTGATCAAGAAAGGTCATCAGAGACTCTACTTCCTCAGACGGCTGAGACGTGCTGGTCTGAGCAGCCCAGTTCTCACCTCGTTCTACAGGTGTGCAGTGGAGAGCATCCTGTGCTCCAGCATCAACGTGTGGCATGGAGGCTGCACAGTTGAAGAGAGGAAAGCTCTACAGAGAGTGGTGAAGGCTGCACAGAAGATGTTGGAGTCAGTCTCCCCACCATCACAGACATTTACACCTCCAGATGCAGGAAAAGAGCCACCTGCATCATGAAAGACCTCACTCACCCAGCACACTCACTCTTTGCCCCACTCCCCTCAGGACGGAGGTTGAGGAGCATCAAATGTAGAACCACTAGACTGAGGAACAGCTTCTACCCTGAGGCTGTTAGACTCATGAATAAATAAAAATAAAATAAAAAATAAACACTGCAAAATATCACATCATGCTGATGCTGATCTGTTTTCTTGTTGCTGTGTTCATCTGTGTTCATCTGTGTTCATCTGTGACCATCTGCTCATACAAACTCATGTTCGTGCTGCTGTTTATTTCCACTATATTAGGCTTAGTGTATTACTAGTTGATGTTTTTCTTAGTTAATTCTAGATGTTATTACTGTTTTTCTCTTGCATTTGTTGTTGGATGTAACTGGGACCCCGTGTACATAATCTCGTTTTCATCACATGTACCACATGCGGTGCAAATGACAATAAAGACTCTCTCTCTCTGACTCTCTGAAATGGCTTCCTCTTTGCACTGTAGAGTTTCAGCTGCAACGGCGGATGGCACGGTGGATTGTGTTCACTGACAATGCTTTCTGGAAGTATTCCTGAGCCCATTCTGTTATTTCCTTGACAGTGGCATTCCTGTTTGAGGTGCAGTGACGTTTAAGGGCCCGGAGATCACGAGCATCCAGTAGAGTTTTACGGCCTTGACTCTTACGCACAGCGATTGTTCCAGATTCTCTGAATCTTTTGATGATGTTATATGTTTGTATTGGGGAGTGACTCCAATGTGTTACCACTCTGAGTTGATTGTCGTACACATTTGATATTTACGTAATATTAGCATTTTTGTTGCTTATTTTTGTGGTTTGTTTTTTTATTACTATTACTGTATATCACATGTGGGCAGACGGGAGCCCAGGTGGTTGGCTTGTGTTCTCTAGGTAAGCACTAATGTGTGGATTTTCAGTTGACAGGGTGTGTTGTTCTATACCATTTACCATACCATACCATTTTATTTATAAAGCACTTTAAACAGGAACAAGTCCACACCAAAGTGCTGGACAAACAAACACGCAACAGGCAACACAGACAATGAAGTACAACACGAAAAACATAAAAACATTGCAGATCATAAATCAAACGATCCAATACAAATCAGCTGGCATTGAAAGCAATGGAGTAGTAGTGAGTTTTTAACCGGGATTTGAAAACCGAGAGGGAGGGGGCCTGTTTGATGAGCAGCGGTAACTCGTTCCAGAGTCTTGGGCCTGCTACAGAGAACGCCCTGTCACCCCTGCGCTTAAGGCGAGTTTCTGGAACTATTAAGAGTACCTGATCCTCTGACCTCAAAGCACGTGGAGGGACATATGGGTGTATCAGATCCGAGAGATAGGCGGGGGCGAGACTGTTCAGCGATTTGTAGACATACATGAGAATTTTGAATTGGATTCGAAGATGAACCGGTAGCCAGTGAAGGGAGGCCAAGACTGGTGTAATGTGCTCTCTTTTGCGTGTGCTGGTTAAAAATCGGGCAGCTGCGTTCTGAACCAGTTGTAATCGTGCAATGGTGGCTTGACTGACGCCAAACAGAAGTGAATTGCAGTAATCAAGCCTAGATGTAATGAATGCGTGAATCACTGTCTCCAGGTGCTTTTTGGATAATATGGGCTTCAGCTTAGACAGACGCCTCAGCTGGAAAAAACAGGATTTGACGATCATGTTTACATGACTGTTGAGTTTCATGGAAGGATCCATTATCACTCCCAGATTTTTGACTTTTTGTTTTTCGGACAGGGGTAGAGCAGACAGGTCAATGCAGTGGTTTGAGGTTGTGTCATTGGGAAGGAACAATATGGCTTCAGACTTCTTATCATTGAAGCTTAAGAAATTTAAAGCCATCCAGTCCCTGATGTCAGCCAGGCAGTCGAGCAGAGGTTGAATAGAGCCTGTACCATTTTGTCTTAGGGGGAAGTAGATTTGACAGTCATCAGCGTAGAAGTGGAAAGGTATATTGTGTTTCCGGAAAATAGCACCGAGTGGCAGCAGGTATAAGGAGAACAAGAGAGGACCCAGGATGGACCCCTGCGGAACCCCCCATTTAAGAGCCGCCACTGCAGAAGTAAAATCATTGATGGACACACAAAAAGACCTGTCAGAGAGGTAGGATCTGAACCAGTTTAGGGCTGATCCTGAGATGCCCACCCACTGCTCCAACCTAGCAATGAGGATCTCATGGTCGATGGTGTCGAAAGCGGATGTGAGGTCCAATAGGACAAGCAGCACAGAGTCACCAGTATCTGTGGATAGAAAGATGTCGTTAAAAACCTTCAGTAGGGCAGTCTCAGTGCTGTGGAGGGATTTGAAGCCAGACTGGAAAAGCTCGGGGATAGCGTGATCCTCCAGGAAGCACTTTAGTTGGGACTCAACTATTTTCTCTAGAAGTTTAGAAACAAATGGGAGTCTGGAGACAGGCCTGAAATTGGATAATACTGACGGGTCGAGGTTTGGTTTTTTCAGGAGAGGTTGAACAGCAGCATGTTTTAATGATTTTGGCACCACACCCGAGGATAGACTGCTATTTACAATCGAGAGAATGGAGGGACCTAGAGTGTGAAAAACCTCCTTTAGAAGCCGAGGGGGGACCACATCGAAGGGGGAGCCAGATGGTTTCAGGTTGCACATGACCTGCTCTAGAGAGGACAGAGAGACTGGTTCAAAATGGTCAAACACAGCAACAGATTGAGGTGGGATGGATGGATCGTGAGATGGAGGAGAAATGAGAGCCCTGGTGGTTGCGATTTTATCTAAAAAGAAATGTTGGAAGTTCTCGCACAGCTCAGTCGAGGCTTCCATGGGTGATTGTTCAGTGAGGTGGAGAACAGAGTTTAGGGTGGAGAACAGAACTCGAGGGTTACGAGAGTTTGCAGCAATGATATCAGAGAAGTATTGTGATTTAGCAGTTTTCACTGCTTTCTGATATCGGCGCCAGCTCTCTTTTACCATCTCAAAAGAGACCTGCAGACTGTCTTTTTTCCAAGGTTCTCTCTATGTTTGTGTAGGAGAGAGAGATGGGTTTATACCAGATCAGTCTTTTGGGGTTTTTGTTTTTTTACCAGGTATTGGCTTGTGATTTTTTAAATGTATATTATTTCCTGATGTCCAATTATGACCAGTGTTAAGGATGTTGACCACTGTAGTGACTGCCCAGTTAACTTTAAGCTGGAATGTGAAATCCCTTAATGGTCCAGTAGATTTTCAGAAAACTATGTCAAACTTAAAACAGCTGAACACTGATACTGTATTGCCTTTTTACAGGAGACCTGAGTGTGATCTGCAGACAGTGAAAAATGTGTTTTAAAATGTTCTGGTCAGGTGTTTCAGTCCAATTTTCAATCCAAATCAAGTGGGGTAGCTATTATTATAGTCTGTAAGCAGGTGCAATTTACAGCTTTGAGAGGGCATGCTGATAATGCCGGGCAGTATGTTATAGTGGTGGGGAAGTTAGACACACTGTTAATGGACTTGGTTTCAGCATATGCTCCAAACTGGGGCGATTCTAGATTTTTTAATAACCTCTTCTCAAATATACCGAAAGTAACATAACTGACAGTGACACAAATTCTGTGCTTTCATCTCTTGACCGTAGTTCGATGTGGAAAACTACTTTGACTAAGTCCGCTCAACTAATCGATTCATTACTTGAGTCGTATGTTGTGGCTGATGTGTGACGTTTCAAGGATTCAAGGTTCTTTATTTGTCATTCACACCACATTTGGTACATGTGGTGGAACAAAATTGTGTCCACATGGTCCCAGTTACATCCAACAAAAGTATGAAATGTAAAAGAAAAACAGTAATAAGATCTAAGATATGAACTAAGAAAAATGTTAACTAAAAATATGTTAAGCACTAGTAGTATAAAAACAATATGCCAAACAGCAGTACAAACATGAGTCTGTGTGAGCAGATGAGCACGAATGAACACAGCAACATGAAACAGATCAGCAGCAACATGATGTGTTCTTCACAGTGATTATTCTGGTTAGAGATTCATGAGTCTAACAGCCTCAGGGTAGAAGCTTTTCCTCAGTCTAGTTCAGGGGTGCCCAAAGTGGGGCCCGCGGGCCAAAGTTGGCCCACCAAGCCGATTCAGTTGGCCCACCAAGCTGTCCTCATTACTACTGTAAAATTTCCTTTGAAGAATCAATGTGCTTACACTCATTGATTCCACCCCAATAACTTTATTGTCAGTCGGCCTGTCTACCATAATTTAACTGCACAGATTACACAGTAGAGTAGATAATTTATGTATTTTTAAAATAATTTTAATTTATATTTTTATATTTTATTCAGGCAGACTTTCTACCACCCCTCGGCAGCTTCCTGCCACTGAATAACATTTCCTTGGACAGAACACACTTATAAATCACACAAAGTGTTTAAAAGTAAATTATAAATATGAACTGGTTTCAGTGGTGATTTTTGCCTCTTTAAATTTAAATTCAGCACCCCTGAAAAATAAAGAAACCCTCATTAGGATTGTGTAAGGAAACAGTTCTCAAACCTTAGATTCACCAAAATATTGAATAAATAAGATAAGATAAAACTTTATTGTCCACCACAATTGTGGTAGAAATTCTCTTTCGACACGCTCTACATTCATTATACATACACAAGAACTAACAATAGAACATAATAAAAACCACATCATCACCATTAGTTAAAGCGTTAGCCAACTTGTTAGCCGCTAAGGAACGTATCTTTAGCAATATGATAAACTGCTGCGTTATTAATGTTGCGCTTCCTCTCTCTTTTAAAAGGCACACAGCATGGCTAAATGAGCTCTGAACCGTGGTTTATTTCAAGGAGTCAGATTTGACGGAGCTTCAAGGTCCCAAGTGGAGGCTCACTACTGCAGCTTCACACAGGCTGACTAACTTGAAGGTGGTGCTGCTGAAGACTGTACTTATAAATCACCTTTCTATCTTATCAAGACCCTCAAAGCTCTTTACAACAATCTGTGTCCTCATCTACCCATTCATACAACACTCTACTAGATCTCTACAAAGCTAATTGAACAAATCATTCTAAAGAGAATAATCAGAGCTTTATCACATTCATACGCTGATGGGACACACATCAGAGGCAATGAGGGGTTCAGTGTCTTGCCCAGGGACACTTCAGCATGTGACTGCTGGTGGAATCGAACCTCCAACTCTCCCATTGGAGGAGACTGCTCTAGCCTCTCAACCACAGCTGCCCCCAGCTGAAGAGGATTATTATTTAATATATGTAAATGAATGTCTAAAAGACAAATATTTAATAGCCTATATGTAAATAGTTTATTTTTTAGGCATTTATTTTGTACAGTTACAGCTGTTAATAAATGTGCCGGTGTGACAATTGTGACAAAACATTGACTCAAATATATTTTTAGTACTTTATGGAAATAAAAAAAATATTGAGATATATATCTTACATCGCGATTTTTGTAAAAAATAAATTTAAATTAAATATTGAGATATTAATTTTGGTCCATAACACCCAGACCTAGTCATGAAGTTGCTGAATTAAAAAAAGCTAAAGGCCCCGGCAGAGCTCTGCATAAGGCAGTACGCCGCTGTACGCCGTACGTACGCAAAGGCACAAGCGTAGCCCCGCAGGGCACGAACGCGCAAAGCTCACATTTTACGACCGCGTACGCGAGGCGCGTTGTCTCACAATAAACTGTCTGGCACCGGACTGTTTTGTATGAGACACAAATGTATTAAATTCCCCTTCTTCATCCCTGATCTGGCCTTTTCTTTTGTTTTGTTTTTGCCAAAAGTCAAGTGATCGCTTCTTCCTCCGATGACTGAAATGATGAGAAATGAATGAATTTGTCACGAGCGAATAATAACTCATGACCTACCTGGCTGCGCGAGGTTCTAAATATTTCCTGGTGGGCTGTGGGCTGCAGGACTAGCGCTCCCTGTTTTTATTTTTTATTTTTTTGAACTTTTTATTAGCATATAAAGTTTAGAACACCGCAGCGGCTGCAGCCAGAGCCAGCTCGTGCCTTTTTTTTCCCCACCGACCTGCCAATCAATTCAGTAGGCGTGTCAGCAAATGACCAATCAGTGACGTCAGTTTGTCCCGTAGGTAAACGCTCTGCGCGCAGCTGCTCAAATTACGAGCTTTTTTTTAGCCTTTAACTTGCCAGCGAGGTGATCCATGCCCACATAAGCAGAGGTAAATGTGTTTTGATTACTTAATCTGAAACGATAAACTAACAGATGTTTGAAGTGATGCGTATTTAAGATATGTGCACACAGATGAGTGACTGCAGGAGAGACGGATCCCCTCCCCGAGACGGATCCCCTCCCCCGTGCTCATGGCCAGTGTCCTAAATCGAAAATACTTTAGGCTGCATGCTGGAATCAAAAAAGGTGTTCAATACAGCAACAACTGGACTTTATTTGCATGCTGGAATGAAAACCAAAGCTCCTAATAAGACATTTGAAGATTGTTTAGTAAAAAAGAGATTCCCAAAACAATCAGGTGTAAGCTTCATCACGTTTATTTACAAAGCTTAGAACAGCCAGCAATCACCAAAGACCAATGCATTTACAAGTACGCACTTATCAATGCTTTCACCTGTCTGATGCTCTGACACATTCTGACTTCTTGAACAGTAAAAATCAGTTTTGTAGAAACCTCCAGCCCCTCCACGCCCTGTCCAGCTTTATCAGGAACCAGTTGCCGTCAGAAGCTGGAGGGAATCTGGGAGCCAGCAGCTCTCAAAGACTCATAAGAAAGACGTCACTGTAATCCTATCAATCAGATTTTGAGGATAATAGAATGATTTCTTGCTGTCCCTTTACTGACGATCACATGAAGACTGATTATTACATAAAATAAGGCTCATGGAACATTTTAATATCATTCACAAATAACAGCAAAAGAGCAGTGAAAATTATGGAGCATGGTGAGTTCAAATAATACACATTCCCTTGACAAGATCACACTGATTTATAAAAAAAATCTATATATTTATAATACATTTAAAGTTTATTATAATCTTAATTACCTTAATTAGATACATTTTTAATTATGAGCAAATAATTGCTTCAGAAATCAAATAAATTATATAATTTGTAAAATGTAGGCCCAGAGATTCCCCTCAAAATCAGAAGCAGAGGCATAAAATTATGTATTTCTAGACTTAAAGTAAAACATGATTTTTTTAACCATTTTGTTAAACCATTTTTGTCTATCACAGCTGCTGGATGAGCCACAGTTTCGCTGCATTACAAAGATCAAGACCATTGGTAGCACCTACATGGCAGCATCAGGTGTCACCCCGGACATCAACAATGACTACGCCTGTATGAAGGTAAGCAAAACGTGTCACTTCTGTCTTGGTCAAGTTTGACTAACAGGTGATGGAAGTCACCTGATGGAAGCCTTAAAACAGTCTGCTCTGTTTGACCGTCTGATTTGAACAAAACCTAAACCCATAAAACTAGCCACAAGAAACTAGGCCAAAAACAGGACTGCAGGTAACTCCCAAACTAAACTAACAAAGAAGGCAGTCCATCACGAAGGCTGACGTCTATAGTCAAAGAAGGAATGGGAATGAGCATGGACATAAAGCATGGAACCATCAGACATCAAGTCAAACAGCTTCTCTTCTCTCCCGCACATGTAGCGGGCGGAGCTTATTCCTTTTAAAGTCCTGTCAACCATTCAGGTCTGGAAACAGTGGACATGGTAATGAAGCAAATCCTCCTTCATAAAACTGAGACAGGTGCATGTAACACATAGACCTAATGGGACTGTTTGCCAAAAAGCATCTGATTTCATTTGTTCTCTCAGAAGCTTTGTGGCTTGTCAACATTCATTTTGTAAAACTCCAGTCTCACTTTTTTGTTAACTTTTGTGTCCTCCTCGGTCGTCTCCCATAAAGTTCCCTTTGGCTCAAATGGTGACTGGTGGTGTGATCTGACACTGATGAACCTTGACCTTTGAGTTCACCTCTAATCTCTTTGGAAGTTGTTCTGGGCTCTTCGGTTACCATTTGTATTATCCTTCTCTTTGTCATTTATTTTCCGTTCAGAGGGGATTGTCTACAGTCCTGTGTGCCTTTAACTACAGTACTGTACTTATAAATCTATGCAGCTGTAGGCAGAGGAATGTCAAGCTGCTTGGCGACAGTCTTATACTGTATACTTTACCTTTAACGTGCTGCAAAATCCTTTTTCTTTTCTAAGCTTCTGAAATCACTCTCTCCTTAAAGGTATTGTGACATGATGTTAGAAATTTGCATATTTGTCACAACATATATATCTTATATCATTCAGCTCTGTTCGTTTTTGCAAAATAAATTATAAATATATTAAAATTTCATTCCAAGTTATGGTAGTTTTTTCTCTGGGACACGCCCCTAAAAATCAGCGCATTTCCGCAAAACGTCATAGTGACGTGCCCATGGGAAGCCGCTGCTCCAACGCGCATGTAAATATACCGTATGTAAATATCAATGGCGGAGCATGTCGAGGGCAGCATTTCTAGTGTTGATCTAAGAGATTTGTCTTCAGTTTTGGAATTTCTGTTAATTCTGGTGATGAACAAGAGCCAGCAGGTTTTAATTTAGGTATTCAATTGTATTTAATGATAATAATAATGATTTCAATTTATACCGCACTTTTCATTAATAAAAATCTCAAAGTGCTACAAAGTGCAACAAAGCAAAAATCAAATAAAAATAAAACAAGTGATAAAATCAAGTAAAATCAATAATAAAATCAAGTAAGATTAAAGACAGAATCATGTGGAAGCAGAATAGGCCTGCTTAAAAAATAAATAAATAAATAAATAAAACAAGTGATAAAATCAAGTAAAATCAATAATAATATCAACCAAGATCAAAGATAAGATCTTCCAAGATGGCGCCCATGAGCATGGCTGCGTATCCACCTCTCCTGTGGGTGTTTGGAATTTTCGTGTTTTGTTCGTTCTTCATTGGAGACATAAGTACACTGCTGGTTTATGATCGGAAGCAGCTTCTGGATTTATGTTTTGCTGCCGCGGATGTCGCTGATTTGGGCCAGTATGACCGTACCTCGGGGAGACCCCCTCTACCCCCGCTGCTCGG
>JBBPBX010084416.1:0-12224 GCA_038048925.1 Garcialebias charrua
CCGCCTGCACTTTGTTTGGCAACGGAACAGCACCACTGGCAGAAATGCGGTGGCCCAAAAAATCAATAACTGGCAACCCAAACTGGCATTTTGCTGTGTTTACAATCAGGCCATGTGCTGCTAGGTGCTGAAAAACCTCATGGAGGTGGGATGTGTGTTGTTCAGCTGAGCTGCTAGCCACAAGGATGTCGTCCAAGTACACAAATACGAAGGACAATCCCCTTAAGACTGAATCCTTCAACCGTTGGAACGTTTGTGTGGCACCTTTAAGACCGAATGGCATGCGCAAAAACTCGAAAAGGCAGAACGGAGTGATCACAGCGGTCTTAGGAACATCCTTCACATGCACGGGAACCTGGTGATATCCCCGCACTAAATCTACTTTAAAAAATGGAGGTCCCAGCCAGGTGAACTGAAAAATCCTGGAGAAAAATCCCGTTTCCCTGTGTCTTGAAGCTACACGGCGGGAGGTATCGTCGTGCTTTGGCGCCGAAGCGCTGGTGGTAGAAGCAAAAGGCGGCTCCTCTACGCCTGCGGAAAGCGATCCCTGCCACCACCAATGGCTCGTCCGGCTCTGAGGACGTTGCTTGAAGCTCAGAAGATGCTGCTGGAGATTTGGAAACCACTGCCTGGACTGCGAAGGACCTCGTAGCTAGGAGGATGCTGTTGGCTTCTTCCGCCAGCGAGCGGTAGTCCTTCTGCTGCAGCTGCGGGGAGTTGGCCAGCACAACGCGCACTGGAGCCGGGAGCTGTCAGAGGAAGAGGTGGATGAAGAGGAACCCACCGTCGTCTGATCCCAGCAGGGACAACATGCTCTCCATCAGCTCAAGAGCTGTGCCATCACCCAAGCCGGAGAGGGAAAGGAGTTTCTCAGCGCGCTCTGCGTCGGAGAGGGAGTAGCGCCGTAGGAGCAGCTGCTTGAGAGCGGTGTACTTTCCGTGTGCCGGAGGGTCCCGGAGCAGGGTCATTGCTCGCCGGGTGGACAACGGATCCAGCGAGGCAACCACATAGTGGTATTTAGTGTCGTCTGAGGAAATCCCACGATGAGCAAATTGTGCTTCAATGTGGACGAACCATGAAGGAGGATCATGCAGCCAGAAGTCCGGGATTTTAACGGCCACGAAAAAGAAAGCGGGTCCGCCGGTGGAGGTTCCACAGCAGCAGACATCTGAGAAGAGCCGGCTTCACCTTCAGACCTTGACATGTTCGGTTCTCGGAGTCACCAATGTGGAGGAGTAGAAAAGACGACACAGAAACTGGATGCAGAACCTCACTTTACTCAACTCCAACTCACTCTGCGCAGTAAGCGCCAAAAACCACACTTTTCACATGAACCTTTTTTGGTTACAACATCCTGTCTTCTGGGTTACAACATCCTGTCTTCTGGGTGTGAGTAGAGCCCCCTAGTGGTCCGCCACACAATCCCCATTGTAGAGGTGAGTGAACCAAAACAATCCAGAGGAGAGATGATGAAAATCACACACCTCTTGAATGAAACAAAACCACACAAACAAAATAAACTCAGAAAAGACAAATAGACACTTTCATAAACTCTTATTAGATTGTAAGGTGAATGGCAGGTTTTCATGGTGGCCCAGGCCCTGAGGTAATTTTCTGAAAGGGAGCAAAGCAAACCGGGACCTTCACAGCCAACTAAATGCTTATTTTATCTGAAAACTATCACATGCTCAAGTAGACTCTGTAAGTGGTGTGATTTGGTCACCCCTGGCGGGCGATATGCAGCCGCCTTCTCTCAGCTAAAAGGAATGCTTATACTATCAGCACTGATAAGGCCCCGAGCTGCACACTCACAGCAGCACCCGATAAGGCCCGAGGCCACATATTTTACAGTCTGTGCACTCACACAAAGCTCTCCATGGAAGTTTACCAAGAATTTCTTCATGTTCTGGATTTTATTCATGCTCTTTCAAACTGTTAGATGTTTTGATGCTCGGCCGTATCCCGGTCCCTCTAAATATCTCCACACATTTAGCACCACAATAAAAGGCCCAGTAATCACCTCTTTTTTTGTGAGCCAACCAAAAAATGTAAGAGTTCGCCAATCGGTACAGATGTTTGGAAAGGGGCTTTCATAAATCCTCACACACACAGCAAGCTGTCAGAGTGAGAGAAAACCAAGTATCATGTTTCACAATAAAATGTAAATTAATGTGTATTTTTTTCTTTTAAAGGTCACATCAAACCAAGTCTGTCTTTCTTTATTTTCCCAAATAAAGTTGTTACAGTTGGTGATTTATAATGAAATAAAACTTTTGGACATAAACAAACCTTCATTTCCTGAGGCATTTTATAGCCTACAGTGAAGCCAGGAGATAAAAATCAAACTTTGAATGCTGCTTTGAATTTTTTAATGCTGATTTAACATTCACACCGTAACATAGCAGTCCTGTTTCTCGTTATTCTTTGGCTTTTCTTCTGTACATTTTTCTACTTACAGCTAATGATTCCCTACTTTCTGCTAGGGCTTTGCTGTTTTTAAGCTAACATGTTGTGTTACCTTTAGCATTTAACTATCATTTTGCTTTATTTAACTTTAAGCAAATGTTTTGCTGCTTTTAGTTTTAGCACATATTTTGTTAGTTTTAGCTAGTGTTTTGGTACTTTTGGGTTTAAGCTATCATTTATAGCATGTTGCTCCTTTTAGCTAGTGTTCTGCTTATTTTTTTAGCTTTAACAACCAGGCTTCACTTCTTCAGTAAAATTCTTCAGTGTTTTAGCAGTCACAGGTTTTTTTTTTTTTTTTAACAGAAAATGCTTTTTCTGCCATGTAAACACATGTAAAAGTAAAAAAATTAGACAACAAAAACGTACCATATTTTTCAGCCTATAAGTGGCAGTTTTTGTTTTTTGCATAATTTGTATGCCCAGCGACTAACAAGCTGAACAACATATTTATGGATTTTCCCCCCCATATTTATAAATCAATTTTTGGCTGAGATATGACCGTTTTCATTCATTCTGAATGAAAAAGAAAAAGAAAAACTTTTTTTAACAGTACCATTTTCAGCATAGTAGTAGCAGTATGGTGTGATGTTGTATTTTCATTCATTCAACCTTTATTTAGTCAGGTAAATCTCATTGAGCCTCGTGGACTCATTTACAAAAGCGACCTGCTAAAAACTTAAGAATGATGAACAGCAATGGTAGAATTTCCTAAAACAATAGACAATAGAAAAACAAAAGAGAGAAATACATTTAAAAAAAGTTTTTTTTTAACAAAGTATCAAAAACTAGCAAAACATTATAAGGTAGATGTATAAAATCAAAGACAGGAACTTATCTGCATTGGTTTTTGCCAGGATTCCAACAGATTCTGAAAACCATTTAGAGAGGTCAAGGCCGAGAGTTTCAGATATTTTTGTATCATGTGCCAACAGGGCAAATCGTCTCGCCTAAAGCCTGTCTCCTCTTTGAAGAAATGTTATCAAATTGTGTAGAGGGACCAACTGGCCAAATAAGTTCATAGTTTTTTGTTCGGAAGATATGCAAGAGAGGCTCAGAAGCAGTTTCACGGACAGACAGAGCAGCAAAGCGGCGTGGGAGGGGGAGCGTCTGTCCTAGGCAGAAGCAAGTGATGAAGTGTGTTAGATAGTTAGAGTTGGCTTGTTATACTGCTATAGGTTTAGACTACTGGAGGACAAAATGACCTCATTTACATAAATGAATTGTTAAAATTAAATAGTTTTCATTTGATACTATTCCTATCTTAACATGTGATTCTTGACCTGCCATTGTGTATCTGTTCCTACCAAACTCAGCCAGTCGAAGCAGATGACATTTTGTCCTGAGCCTGGTTCTGCTAAAGGTTTCTTCCTCATGAGGGAGTTTTTCCTTTCCACTGTCGCCTTCATGCTTACTCAAGATGAGAGTTCTGCGATGGAGTTAAATTCAAAGCAGTCTGCTCCTCAGATAAATAATGTTAGTAACTTACAAATAAAGTCCATTCTCAATAATCCAGGTATACAATCCAACAATTTTCAGTCAGGTCATCTGGACAGTTTCTATGACCTGACTGAAAATTGTTGGGTTATTAACATACTTTTTATATATAAATGTTTCTGTTCAGTGCTCTGAGATGACTTCTGTTGTGACTTGGCACTATTTAAATAAACTGAATTGAATTTTATTGTTAGTTTTATTTTACCCTTTTGGTAATTATGTCTGCATATTCTGTGCATCACTCTGTTTCTCTATTTCCCCTGTACCATCAGTCACTTTCTGTTCCTTAGTCAGGCTGCCACACCCATCTCCACCTGCTCTCCGCCTCACCTGTCACAGCTGCAGCCACTTCTCTCAATAGCCAAGTCCATTTAGTTGCTCTACTATCAGTCTCACACCATGTCCAGTTTTGTTTGTCCCTTCTTGTGACTTGTTCCTCCTCCTTGGAATAATTTTTGGTTGTGTACGTTTTTTTTCTGCTGTCACATCAGCTTTTGTTTGCGGTAAAATAACGTCCTAGTCATTTTTGGAGCTCTTTGTGTTGGTCTGAATTCCTGGGTCCAAACCTCATAGCATGAGACATCATCAGATTTATTATTTACCTCTATTTCCAGTACCCCTCTTTGACCTCCATTCATTATCCTGGACAGTGGTATCAATAGTAAGCTGCAACAGACATTCCAAATCCTTTTGGCAGCTTGTAGCAGCCTTTTTTTTTAATCAAGCTGTCTGGACCTCATATGGAGCAGCGTTTGACAAAAACACTTTCAGAAACCATTATAATAAGCATGTTCTCCTGCACACATGTGTTTCTGCGATCAATCACACAAGCTGTTTTTGTGGGTTTTGTCCAAGCGCTTGCGATGACATATGATGGATGTTAGGAAACCCAAATAAAACAGAGGGCCGAAACACACGTGGGACAAGACATAATAANCAGACATAGTAGAGTGCGGTATGACTGGGTAAATGAGGGCACATGTTTGTGTAAATGATTGTGTTGTAAAGCGTTTTGAGTATAAGATGGAAAAATACAATACAAGTGCAGTCCATTTACCACTTAATTGGAACAGTGGGGTTAATTTCTAAGTGGGGTTTTGTAGAAAGTTTATCCACAATTATTTAGTAAGTCAGAGTCACAGAGATTTATTTGTCATTCGCATCTCATGTGGTACATGTGGTGGAACGAGATAATGTACACAGGGTCCCAGTTACATCCATGTAAAAGAAAAACAGTAATAAGATCTAAGATATGAACTAATAAAAGCATTAACTAAAAATACACTAAGCATTAGCATAAAAACAACAGCAGCATGAAACAGATCAGCAGCAACATGATGTGATATTTCACAGTGATTATTCTGGTTAGATATTCATGAGTCTAACAGCCTCAGGGTAGAAGCTGTTCCTCAGTCTAGTGGTTCTACACTTAATGCTCCTTAACCTCCTTCCTGAGGGGAGTGGGGCAAAAAGTGTGTGTGCTGGATGAGTGGGGTCCTTCATGATGCAGGTGGTCCTCTTCCTGCATGTAAGTGGTGTGAGTGGTGGCACAGAGGTTAGAGAAGGTGGGCCTGTGATCAGAAGATCGCTGGGTCAACTCCCGGTACTGACAACAACAAAATGTGGGTGGGATAGGTGAAGCACCCACACCTGCCTCCACCCTCATTTGCCCCACTCTGGGCCCTTGAGCAAGGCCCTTAACCCCCACCATCTGCTCCCCCGGGCATCCTAGCTAGCAGCGCTCTGCTCCACACAGAGGGCTGTGGTAGCTCAGTGGTCTGTGGTTGCGTCAGGAAGGGCATCCGGTGTAAAAATGATTGCCAAGTCTTGGTGCAACTTAGTTCGCTGCATGGCGACCCCTGACAAAGGGAGCAGCTGAAAGAAAAAGAAAAAATTGTACCGGTATGCAACTATCCCAAAAGTGCTACAACCAACTGCTGGTAATGTTCTGACCACTGAATGTAATGTAGCTTTATTGCAAAAGTAAAAAAGATGCACATTTTTGAGAATTCAATTGTTTTAAGATAACCGACATTCACTTGAATCCCGGCCCTGCTCCGATTAGCATCAGCTCATCTATCTGACCAGAATTAAACTCTTTTTCTCCAGACTGTGGGTGTAAAAAGACTTATCTACATCAAGTAAGATAATTACTCACAACCCATTTCAATAGATCTTAACTATCTCTTAGTGTTTTTTCTCATTTATTATGTCTTGTCCCACGTGTGTTTCGGCCCTCTGTTTTATCCATTTGGGTTTCCTAACATCCATCATATGTCATCGCAAGCGCTTGGACAAAACCCACAAAAACAGCTTGTGTGATTGATCGCAGAAACACATGTGTGCAGGAGAACATGCTTATTATAATGGTTTCTGAAAGTGTTTTTGTCAAACGCTGCTCCATATGAGGTCCAGACAGCTTGATTAAAAAAAAAGGCTGCTACAAGCTGCCAAAAGGATTTGGAATGTCTGTTGCAGCTTACTATTGATACCACTGTCCAGGATAATGAATGGAGGTCAAAGAGGGGTACTGGAAATAGAGGTAAATAATAAATCTGATGATGTCTCATGCTATGAGGTTTGGACCCAGGAATTCAGACCAACACAAAGAGCTCCAAAAATGACTAGGACGTTATTTTACCGCAAACAAAAGCTGATGTGACAGCAGAAAAAAAACGTACACAACCAAAAATTATTCCAAGGAGGAGGAACAAGTCACAAGAAGGGACAAACAAAACTGGACATGGTGTGAGACTGATAGTAGAGCAACTAAATGGACTTGGCTATTGAGAGAAGTGGCTGCAGCTGTGACAGGTGAGGCGGAGAGCAGGTGGAGATGGGTGTGGCAGCCTGACTAAGGAACAGAAAGTGACTGATGGTACAGGGGAAATAGAGAAACAGAGTGATGCACAGAATATGCAGACATAATTACCAAAAGGGTAAAATAAAACTAACAATAAAATTCAATTCAGTTTATTTAAATAGTGCCAAGTCACAACAGAAGTCATCTCAGAGCACTGAACAGAAACATTTATATATAAAAAGTATGTTAATAACCCAACAATTTTCAGTCAGGTCATAGAAACTGTCCAGATGACCTGACTGACAATTGTTGGATTGTATACCTGGATTATTGAGAATGGACTTTATTTGTAAGTTACTAACATTATTTATCTGAGGAGCAGACTGCTTTGAGTTTAACTCCATCGCAGAACTCTCATCTTGAGTAAGCATGAAGGCGACAGTGGAAAGGAAAAACTCCCTCATGAGGAAGAAACCTTTAGCAGAACCAGGCTCAGGACAAAATGTCATCTGCTTCGACTGGCTGAGTTTGGTAGGAACAGATACACAATGGCAGGTCAAGAATCACATGTTAAGATAGGAATAGTATCAAATGAAAACTATTTAATTTTAACAATTCATTTATGTAAATGAGGTCATTTTGTCCTCCAGTAGTCTAAACCTATAGCAGTATAACAAGCCAACTCTAACTATCTAACACACTTCATCACTTGCTTCTGCCTAGGACAGACGCTCCCCCTCCCACGCCGCTTTGCTGCTCTGTCTGTCCGTGAAACTGCTTCTGAGCCTCTCTTGCATATCTTCCGAACAAAAAACTATGAACTTATTTGGCCAGTTGGTCCCTCTACACAATTTGATAACATTTCTTCAAAGAAGACAGGCTTTAGGCGAGACGATTTGCCCTGTTGGCACGCACGCAGCTGGATATCTCATCGACTTGAAGACTTGATGAAGTATCTATCTCTGCTGTCATCTGTGGATCTAAAGGACGCATATTTAATTGGATTTATGATAACTGGTTCCTGCTTTTTGGATTCAGCTGGTTGCTGGTTTTATCTAAGGAAGTCATCTGCAGCAAATTGAGACCCGATCACGCTGCTTGCCTTTGTGATGGCTTGGTTCTTGCCTTTGTACCCAGACTCAGTTGCCTTGGGCAGAATGGACCAGATCTCTGGGATTTTTACACTGGTACGTTCCATCGGTGTGTGGCCACTAGTGCTTTAACATATTAACCGAGTTATCGACAGATTGAGTGCTTTGACTTCTATCGAGGCTTTTTTGTCTACCTCGAGTACCCGTAGTGACGTCATCACGTCGCAGTAACGTCAGTACCTCACATCACGTGATAAAAACCGAGCGCTGGGTAGCTTTTAGCTTTTAGTAGACGCTTCAAAATGGATTCCTTTGTGCGCACGGATGTATGGAGCTGGTCCAGTCTTGTCAAAAAGGTAAAAATGCGTCGTGTTTTATTATTATGAAACAGTTTATAATTTTATAGAATGCTTTGCTGCTCATTTAATCAACTTCTGTCACCACCGTAGATTGTGACAGGAGGGGGCGGTGTTGGATTGCAGGTCACATACAACACGGCCGAAACGGCTTCCTCTCTCGTTTCACAAACAAAACGCAACAAATATTCATCTCTCTATTAAAAACCTATAAACACATTAATCTCTAAAAGTAAACCTAAATTGCACAGCACTGCAGGCGGTGGTGCGGTGTGGCTGTGGCGTGGCCCCATTTGTTTTTTTTAAGTTTCGGTTTCAGCGCCGCACGGTACTTTCACTTTTAATATTAATAGTTAATAATTATAATTAAACTAATAGTTTTGTTTTTCCTGTGACTTATCTGCAGTATGATAAATGATAGGAGCATAATAAATGCTCCCAATGTTTTGTTGGTCTTTTTTTTTTTGGTAAATAATGAAGTTTTTATGCATTTTTATATATTTATTTATTTTGCCTCTATGACATCATTGACTACTCGAGCACTAATCGAGCTTTTTTATGTTAATGTCGAGTTTAAAAATTATGTACTCGTTCAACCCCTAGTGGCCACATAATTTGGACATTTTCAGAATCCGTTTTTGGACCAACACAGACTCAAGGCAGATGTAATTATGTTCTGCCTGTACCCAAAACAATTGTGTGTTTATCTGAATCTGGCTCTTCCGGCTGGCCTTCAAGGCCACCTTATCTGAAAACGCCTGGAGGACATGTAATCTGACGCTCATCCCCCACCCATCGGGGAACTCCACCGTCAACCAGAGTGAACCAGCTGAATAAACATTCTGTCATTCAGAACTCTTGGATTATCATTAGCGTTGACCTTGGCCATTCCCCGACATATCTTGAGAATGTTTACAGATCTCATCGGAGGGAGCTGGTTGATAATTCCATCCTTATCAGAACTCTTACAGTGACCTCGAGAGAATCTATGAACATTGCTCATCGTTCTCTAGGAAAATATGGGACAGTAAGATCTGTAATATAAGATGGAGCTAGGTTGTTGAGAGCTTTGTAGGTTAGAAGTGAGATTTTGAATTCTATTCTGAACTTGACAGGAGCCAATGGAGAGAAACTAAAACTGGAGAGATATGATCTCTCCTATCTCCAGATAAGACTCTGGCAGCAGCATTTTGGATCAACTGAAGACTTTTTAAACAAGTATTTGGACACACAGATAACAAACCATTGCAATAGTCCAGTCTAGACATCACAAATGCATGAACCAGTTTTTCTGCATCATTTTTAGATAAGGTGTTTTTAATTTTAGCAATATTACGCAGGTGTAAGAAGGCAGTTTCAGTAACATTTTTAATGTGGGGGTTAACACAAATTACCGGTACAAGAAAATATAAACCAGAAACTCAGATCCTGACATGATGTACCTTTACCACATTAATGCAGTCCAAGTTGAGGTTAGTCTGACTTAAACCTATTAAGTGCCAACCTGTACTGATCTCAGTGACTGCTCAACTTGTATATAATGTGTAAAAAAAATCCCTCCATGTAGTGAATAAATAGAATACCATTGGGTCTTTCTAGTCGCACATTATTTTCTTCCTAGATTTGTGGGCTTGATATTACGACAACAGAGAGAGTGATCAATAGCTTCCCAATAGGGAAGTGAGAGCAGAAAATTGAAGTTAACGAGGGAGAAGATGTAAGAAAATGGTGGCGATGGGAACAGTCATTTAGAGACAAATGCAAATATGATCATGGGATGTTGAATGAGACTTACAGATCAGAATCCTTGTTAGCCATAATACTGTACTTTGGTCAGTTACAAATAACGAACTCCGCAGTCTGTCATATGTGTAGAAAAGTATTGATTTTAATGGGGGAAATTTCAAAACCAGAGGTTTTAGACACCCCCTCACATCAGACATGTGTACCCACAAGTTCATTATCAAATCCACATTCGTTAACTCCGGTGATATCAAACGTACAGAAGAGAGGAGGTGCCGATCAGGAGACGAAAGAGAAAAAAGAACAATCAGCCGAAAGGAGGGAGTAGAAAAAGGAGGAGACAACGAGCAGAACTCCTGTCTGTGTTTGATGAGCGCCTCATTGATGCTACAAACGTCTGGGAGTCTCCATTCAGCGGGGGAGCCATTCAATTATACCTACAGCTCTGCTGCCTGATTGGAGTCCTCGCGCTACAATGTTAGCCCCTCTGTACCAAACCGAGATGCGATTACGATTTTTGGCCTCATGGGACGGAGTGGCTTTCAAATCCTGATTGGCAATCATTTGTAACCCTGCTGGACAAGTTTTAATCCAACATTTTGCCCATTTGCAGTGTCTTTAACCTTGTTCTAATCTAAGCATTTGTGTTTTCCAGTTCATCGGATCTTAAATAGTTTCCAGCACCTACAGCAGCCCAATCAACCCCCCATGGTCTGTTACTTTTGATCAATATAAGTTTAGCAGAATTTAGACACAGGAATCCTCCCTGTTCACATATGGCTTTTCAGCCTGCAGCCTATATGTTAGAATTAAAATAGTAAGTTTTAAACCAGTTATTTGTTCATCAGTGTGCCAGATTCAATTGGCTGATTGCTTTATGTAGAACTTCTTGGAAATCCGTTAAAATTACAAAAAAAAGAAAGTCCTGTGGAAAAAATAAGCCCTATCAGCTGGAGCAAACAAATATGTTTAGAGATACTGCTATTTAATACAAAAATAAATAAGACTTTTCTGCCAATTTTAACAGAAGCAGAAAAGTAAAACATATTGTAGACAGTTTAATATAAAGACTCATATACTGTACAGAATACAGGACAAATGTAGTTTTGCTACGACTTTGCCACAAACGCATGGCATATTTTTATTGTAATTATTCCACTCTATGATTTTGAGGGTGACAGAGGAAGGAAAATGCACTAACGTGCTTCAGTATTTCCCAGTTCTCCTTTAATGCCCTCCTTTCCCAACAAAGTCCCTCATCTAACAAAAGAAACAGCAGAAATTTGTCGGTGGTCCAAGCTTTGTGTATTAAACGGAACGATTGCGCTCTCTGTCCAAGTGTTTTACTGACGTACTGCTCCTATACAGGCCAGCAGGAGGTAACTCTGAGGCATTATGTTGCCTGTGACTGATTTATATAGGCAACAAACTCTCCGTAAGTCTCCCTCTTACCCTCTCATGTGGTTTTACAGTAGTGACATTGATCCAGGCAGTCTTTGATCTTGCTCTCAGCTGTTGCTCCATCTCGCCATCTTTCTCTGTCTGCTCCCCAGTGGCCATACTCTGCTGCTTTTAACCCCAACTACCCCTCGTCTCAAATAAATCCTCCATCTTCCCCTGCGTCCCTTCCGTTTTTCCATCTTACTGGTGGATTTGTGTCTATAAATGTTTTTTAGAAACCTCCACTCAGCTCCTTGTGATGTAGACGATGTGTCGCTCTTTCATCAGCTCATGCTCTAATGGTACATCCAGACCGAACGCGTTTTGAGCTGCATGAGCGTCCGGTTTACATGCAAAGTCAATGGGGGACGCGCCTCCAGGAGTGCCTAGGGGTCGGGCGTCGCGTCACGTGCGTGTTGAGCGTTTTGGAAGTCGTTTTCCGTGCATGTGAGCCCGCGGCAGCCTCCACAGCACGCGTTGATCATGCTGAAGATTTCGCCGTTCAACGCTCTGTCAACCAATCAGGGAGAGTCGGGGAGGAGAGAGAGGGGAGTCAGCTATGTGACGCGGTAACGAGGGGACGGGTGTTGCGCAACTGTGTGACGTATTGTTTGTGAGACACGGAAATAACCCGCGAAGTCGTGTTCAAGTATGGAGGAGAAATAAAAAGGACCTTGCCTGGCGGAGTGCCAATGAGGAAGTCGGGATATCGGGTAAGTTTTGAATTGTGAACTTTTCACGTTTAGCAAGTTAAGCTTGATGATGTTCATCATTCTTTAGTTTGTAGCAGGTCGCTTTCGTAAATGAGCCCTCGAGGCTCAATAAGATTTA